>CM067299.1:24270867-24504810 GCA_034231615.1 Meghimatium bilineatum
TAACACTCCAGTGCGGTAGATATTTACAGATCAACTGGTTTTCCAACTTGTGCTTCCACCAGGCGACCCCTTTTTTTCCTATTGTCATATACTTTTATTTGGACGCTAAAGATTGTTGGCGTAAACTTTTAGTGCAGTTTTTCAGATAGTTTTTTTAATGGACGCCAAAAGACTTTTGGCTTCAAACTTCAAGGGCGGATACTTAGTGTGACCATCAAGGGCGGATATGTGTCAATAATCGAATAAACCAGCATTTATCTTTTGTAATGTTTATAGCAAATAAATAGTAATGTGTTTGGGCTATTCACGTTGTTTAAAGGAGACGTCGAACGTTTTGGCGTCCATTGGCGCTATACCGCTGCTATATAAAAACCCGTAACCCATAAGGGTCGTAGGGGTACTTCATTGAATGTATAAACACACTTTCCTCCAGTGATTTCTATCTTCAACAATCCGGATGAGTGAGGAAAAATCTCTTGTCCAGTTCTTAATGTTGTCTGTCCATGCTCTTATTTACCCTCCTCTGCTTCTTCCACATACGACGGTTCTCTTCAATATTATTAAATGAGTTATTGTATCATTAACTCTGTCTTATTTGCAACCCAATCACGGCACTCTTTTCCTAGCTGTATTTCAACATTCGTCAACAACATTCTCTATTTACTTTCTTATATTCATAGCCTCTTCATACCTCTTCCAGCTCGCAGATTCTGCGAAGGGTATCTTCTACTTCAGTCATCTGAGATCTTTCTTTTTCGATGTGCCTTTCATTTGCGTTATCCAGAAGTTGGTATAAATGATGATGTTCATTATTGGCAACTTGATGTCTTACTTTGATGCTAGGTAGGATGTCTGATGCCAGAACCCAAAATAGCTCTTGATAGCCATATTCTTTCTGACAACAGTACATGTCTTCATAATTTAACTAACCGAAGTGATACCCAATCTGCTTTTGTTTGTTGTCTCTAAAAGGCTGTTTTATGTTAGGGCATTTATGGATACATATTTTACACACACACGCGCGCATGGGACGCGCGCGCGCACACACACGTGTATATTATATACTAGAATAATATAAGAATACTCCCCCTTCACATATGGGATAATGGGTATTAGTACTTTCAGTGGGCAGAGAAAATGTGAAACCGTTTACTGGAGATAGAGCTCACGTAGTTCTTTGTCGTTGATCTCTGGTAGTTAGTTATACGACAGCTGCTAGCAATCTTCAACCGCCTTATTGTATTGTTCAATGTTGCATTTTAAATACCGATTTTTATTGCTTTTATGTATAATTTCACTCCTAATATCCTTCTTGTTGCTGTCGTTTATCATCACGAAAAGGTTACATGTGAGATATCCGTGGTCAAGCGATTGTCGGAGTTTACGAGATTGCAAGTGGACATCTTGTTTAGGACCGCATTGTTTTGGAGCTCCTTGGTGATAAAGCGTGAACAACGGTGTTACGTGCGCTAAGCTGTCAACTGTACAGGTTTAGTGCTGGTCTGCTGAAAGGAACAACTTGCATACGGTTCTCAAAGCCATTTCACAACAAATTGACACGCCGAAGCCTGTATGATTTTAATAAAGTACCACCAATCAGAAAATATTGAACAGGTTTTCTAGCACGCTACTTTGTATTTATGTTTCCCCTTGAACTTCTGTTCTGATCAAGTACCACTTATTGGAGATGTAGTTATCAAACACGCACGACAGCGTTGTGACACGTGCAATACACGCCAGCACACACGTTTTTGACGGAAACGGTTTAGAAGTGAGAAAATAATCTAATTGGGTGTACATATGGGCAAGTAGTACTCACAAGTTTATTCCGGCCAAGTGTATATCAAACTGTGATTAAACTCTTAGAAATAAATAAATGTAGAGCGTAAGAAACATATATGAAATTATTGGTTGCCTAACATATTCAGGACGTAGCCATAATACATCGCATTTTTTGGCAGTAGCGATTATCTAGGCAATATAAATACGTTCAGTAGTTTGCCATTTTCTTTCTGAAAGATCCGAATGCACAACTGCTTGCAGCGGGATTTGAACCGTCTCCTTGGCCGTCTCAGACGCGCCCTGGTACCACGCCGACATAGAGACGGGCTTATATGCAATTATAGTCAGGTAAAAAGATGCTGACCAGGTGTTGACGGCTGGTATAAAATGTACTCAACCCCTCTCAAGGAAGAGGCACTGCTCCTGTCTAGAGAGATACAGTGTCACTCATAACAAGTAACGCTGAATCTGTAAGGGATAATCTCCTGAATTATCAGGGGGGGGGGGGACACAATAATCACGGGAATAGCCGTTAAGAAGGTTTTAGCAGTAGGTCTTATATTGCAGAGGGTCACTCCCAAAGTAACATAGTTCAGTGAGATTCACTCCCAAAGTCACATAGTTTGTTGAGTCACTCCCACGTCACATAGTTTGCTGAGTCACTCCCACGTCACATAGTTTGCTGAGAGTCACTCCCAAGTCACATAGTTTGCTGTGAGTCACTCCCAAAGTCAAATAGTTTGCTGAGTCACTCCCACGTCACATAGTTTGCTGAGAGTCACTCCCAAGTCACATAGTTTGCTGAGAGTCACTCCCAAGTCACATAGTAACGTCACATAGTTTGCTGAGAGTTACTCCGAAAGTCACATAGTTTGCTGAGAGTCACTCCCAAGTCACATAGTTTGCTGAGAGTCACTCCCAAGGTCACATAGTTTGACGAGGGTTACTCCCAAGGTCACATAGTTTGGCGAGGGTGACTCCCAAGGCCGCTTAGCTTGGTGAGGGCTTACTCCCAAAGTCATATATTTTGTCTGAGTCACTCCCAGTGCCACATAGTTTGGTGAAAGTCACTCCTAGAGTCACATAGTTGGTGAAAGTCATTGCAAAAGCCATACAGTTTGGGACTATATATTCTCAAGATCTCCTTGACATAGTGGTTAAGCCATTTACGATGTGTTCAAAATGTCGCGGACTCATTCCCGGATCGTGATATCTTGTTTATAAGTGAATTTTCACAGATCCTTGAGGGTCGTCGCATTGTGTTTGGTATTGTATCAGTATTCTGTACCAGTTATGTATGATATTGTATCAGTATTTTGTGTCAGTAATGTATGATATTGTATCAGTATTTTGTGTCAGTAATGTATGATATTGTATCAGTATTTTGTATCAGTTATGTTTGGTAATGTATCAGTATTTTTTATCAGTTATGTTTGGTATTGTATCAGTATTTTGACCATGTAGCGAATTTTGTTGATGCTCGTTGATAGCGAGAACAAGCCACAGGCCCTTGTCAAGTTGATATCAGGTCTTGCTGTATAGACTCATTTTAGGTAACTAGGACTGCAATGTCAATTTAGACGTTGGTAATGATGATGTTATGTAAATTATATGTTTAGAAGTTGGAATGATGATGTCATGTAAATTATATGTTTAGACGTTGGTAATGATTATATTATGTAATTATACGCGCGTATGTTTAGACATTGGTAATGATGATTCTATGTAAATTATATGTTTAAACGTTGGTAATGATGATGTTGTGTAAATTATATGTTTAGACTTTGGTAACTATGATTTTATGTAAATTATATGTTTAGACTTTGGTAACTATGATTTTATGTAAATTATATGTTTAGACGTTGGTAATGATGATGTTATGTAAATTATATGTTTAGACGTTAGTAATTACTTTTACGAAAGGGCATGGAAAATTCCGTGTACAAATGTCACAGTCTGTGTTTTGCTTGAAACGTCACCATCAGAGACACTAACATTGCTAAAGAAAGTATATCGTGATGAAAACAACCAGAAAAATGGTGAACTGGGTTTATACTGCATGCCAATGCGTCGGCACATCGATTCCTAACGATAAAGAAGTATTTCGCAAAACACAATGTGATTACTTTGAAACAGCCTCCATATTCGCCCGATCTTGCACCGGCTGATTTTTTTTTTCTTATTCCCTCTGCTGAAATCGGTTCTAAAAGGACAGCGATTCAAGGATGCCGATGACGTTATCACAACTGCGACTAGACATCTGAGAGACGTGTCAGGAAATGGTTTCCACGAATGTTTCCGACAGTTGTATGCACGTTGGCAAAAGTGTGTAGTTGCTGCAGGGAAATACTTTGAAATAGATGTATATAATTTTATTGTTACGTGTTATATAATCCACTAATTCCGAGAACATATTGAAGCTACTTCGTAGAACAAGGTAAAACGACAGCGAAGAAAATCCAAAGAGTGGTGTAGAAAAAAAGCACATCCTTGCTGAACTCTTATATTGACATCAAAGCTGTCATATATAAAGCCATCAAACTGTGTGACTGCCTTTATATTTTAGTGGAACATGGTAATGAGTTGTAACAGCCTTAAGGTCTTCAATTGGACTCGAGTACTATACAGAGGGATGCTCTGATAGTAGTGTCGAAAGCTTTCCTCAGGTGACAAGCGCAACTGCGAGAGGGATTCCTTGCTCTCTGCATTTTTCTGATCTGTCTAAGAACGAAGTGTCTGTCTATGATATATATATACCAGATCTGAACCCACACCGTGACTGGAAGCATGCGCTCGGTTAGCTCATGCAGCGGATTCAAAATTACACGTATGAACAACCTCCCTACCACACTTAATAATGATATTGTTATATAACTACTACCTGTTTGAGGTGTTAATTCGGAACATAAAATTTTACGTTTTATTAACTAAATCTTAACAGAATTCTTTGCACGCGTGTGCGTGTGTGTGTGTATGTGTGTGTGCTTTTCCTTGGTGCATGATACATATTTGCTTGCATGGGCAGGATATAAAGAGAAAGTGTCGTGCCTATATCTCTGGGCTCTATTGATGAGATGCAAGGGACATGCACAGTCAATACGTTTGAAATCAAGCAGAACTACAGAAGATGAGAGATAATAGTTTAATACACGCAGTCGACTGCATTAGGGTCTCCCCTCAGCATTTTATGCAGGGTATCATGTCCATAAATTAGTCTCACGTAGTCAAATTCCATAGTCAAACTCGTTTGAGACATTCCCGTTTATACCCGTCTGACTAGACGGCTCCTTAAATAGGCATTGCATTAAGCCGAAGTCTTCTGGGCATAATGGCGCCTGAATTAGTACTATACAACGCTTACCTCTTTGTTTCCAATAATAGTTTTATCATTTAGAGATGCATTCAAGCTCGATATTGACTTTGCTCAAAGAAGAGAAGTGATCAACAGGTGAATACCGGCGTGTCCATAGCGCGAGTGTTCTTCAGGGATACATGTGCTGCTTTGACCCTATCTTAAGCCATCTATATAGGATATGTGATCTATATGTGCCCTATATGGGATATGTGATCTATATGGGATATGTGATCTATATGTGCCCTATATGGGATATGGGATCTATATGGGATATGTGATCTATATGATCTATATGGGATATGTGATCTATATGTGATCTATATGGGATATGTGATCTATATGGGATATGTGATCTATATGGGATATGTGACCTATATGGGATATGTGATCTATATGGGATATGTGATCTATATGGAATATGTGATCTATATGGGATATGTGACCTATATGAAATATGTGATCTATATGGGATATGTGATCTATATGGGATGTGTGATCTATATGGGATATGTGACCTATATGAGATGTGATCAAAAGAGGACAATATTAATACCATCAAATGGTTGCGTGATTTTTTTGTGATTGGATATATACATGCAGATAATGAGAGAGTTACATTCTACATACACATATATACACATATGTGTATTCTACATTCTACATATACACATATCTCCCTCTCAGTGGGAGGATTCTTCTCAAAGCATTGGTCACCCATCGGAATTATAATTTCCGTCGATGTTTTAGCTTTCTTGAGGGTAGCTAACGCCTTGATCCCAAGCATCTATTGTCCCTACATTACTTCAAACTATGAACATCTTATTAAATCTGGTAAATATGAACATCTACAGAGCTATATTAACTAAAAACATCCACTAAGCGTTGTAAATTAACTGTGAACTTCTACTGAGTCCTGTTAACTATTAACATCTTGCGAGCCCTGCTATCTACTGTACTCTGTTAACTAAGCTATGTTAACTTTGAGTGTCCACTGAGCTCTATTAACTATAAATATCTACTGAAATATATTAAGGATGAACATCTACAAAGCTATGTTAACTATGAGTATCCGCTGATGTCAATTAACTATAAATATCTACTGAACTATGTTAATTATCAACTTCTACTGAGCTCTGTTAACGATTTAACGATGAAAATCTACTGAACTATGTTGCCTATAAACATTTACTGAGCTCTGCTAACTATGAACATCTACCCAGTTATGTAACTCTAATCATCTACCGAGCTCTTTTAACTATGAACATCTACTACGCTATTAAGAATACTAAGCTTTGATAACTATGACCATCTACTAAGCTCTGTTAATGTACTACTTAAGCTCTGGTAACTATGAACATCTACTAAACCATGATAACTATGAATGTCTACCAAGCTCTGTTATCTACGAACATCTACTAAACTTTTGTTAGAAAATGATCGTGTAAGCATGTGTGTTCACACCAGTCGTAAACAGATTGCATTATCTGTAAACATCTTCATTAAAGTATATTATAAGTCCACGTGAGTGACTCATGACCTCTCACTTTATAACAAAGCAGGATTCGATGAGATGTCACTCAAAATAAAGGTTATAATCGATTCTACTAGATATCGCGGTTGCCTCATACATAATTATCGCTGAAAGTATTTGGGACAACACAATTGACTTATGTTACATACAATATTTATATTGCACAGAATTTGTATAGTTTGTTTCGCCCACTGTTTATCGACCATCGCTCCCCCGACCTCAGGAGCGATGTTCGCCGTTACAAGACGCCGTTGGACGAAAGACATTCAAGAATGCCTGCCCATGTCACTGAAAGATGCAGGGCAACTTGCTCAAGACCGCGAATAATTCAAGAGATCCATAGGAAAGACTACGTTATGGAAAGAATATGTCACTTGATGAATGATTATTTGCAAGAAGTTGTACGGCAATCTGTTAGTAACGACCGGGATAAATAGTTGATTTTGTTTTGTTTTTTTCTAAATACGAATTGATAATTTTGTCAATTTGGGCGGAAGGGGGGGGGGAGGGAAGTTATACGTAACATTCAGTAACCTATACTGCTTGCGCCCAGGTTAATTATCCTTAATTACTGTGTTTTACCTTTAATTATGCTGTAACCGAGGCGACACCAAAGCTCGTATGGTTCGTTGTCTGAAAGCAATGTAGGGTGGGCTGTTTGGTCCCCGAAGAGAAGCATCCCAATGCAGCAGTATCCCTGGTTTGAAACACCCTTCCTAGAGCATAGCATATACATTTGGGAATACTGAAGATATGAGGAGATCGATCAACTTCCCATAAGAGCTTATAACAAGATGGAATCTGAATACCGAGCTGTAGACCCAGGAAAAGACACAGACAACATCAAGACCATCCTGAACAAACATGACTACACCTCAACCAGAGCAACATACCCGGCTCTGGAACGCAGACTACATCTTCTTCACAAACCCCTACACTCAACTGCAAGTGTGAAAGCTACGACATCACCACTTGAGGATAGACAACAGACTTAAGATATATATATATATAACTATGCTGATAACATCCCAAGTAAATTTTTCCTAGAATCTTCTACATCTCGGAGCTTGTTTCAGGTGCAAGATTCCATTTTTTTTTTCTAGAAATTGTATACACTTTTTCATGTGTAGCCATGTCTTGACAACACAAAATGATCATTGATAAACAGTTATCAGCCAAGATGAGTGAAGCTTGATAAACAGTTATCAGACAAGATAAGTGAAGCTATCTGCAGAAACTATATTTGGAGAAGGATTTATCTTATGAAAGTCGTATCTACGGCCCTGCAGCGAGTAGTGGTTTAAATTCGGCTGAAGTACATATTTTTTCCTTTGAATTATCGCCACAGTTACAGCGTAAGTACTCTGGTGCAGATTCTTTGAAATAGTATCAATCGATAAGTGAGGCTGCTGTTAAACGTGTTACAGTAGTACTCACGTAAATCACACGGTCGATCGGCTTTACAATGAATATACAGACTATCAGATACAGAATAATACAAATAACAGTATAGAAGACAGTTTGAATGTTTTAATCGTAATGTATTTGTCAAGAAAATACAAGACAAACAATGAACAAGCAGTGAAAAAAGTAAATACAATGGCACTATCATAAAACCATTAGACGACATATTACTCTCCACGGAATCTTTCTTCAGTCTGATCCTCAAACTAGTTTCATTTTAAAAGACTTTCATCTGGTGTACAGGCGTGACCAAAATCTTAATGACATCTTTGTCCACAGGCACATCAGGGCTGTTTCAGGAGGTATACCCCCGGAGTCGGCTAACAATCCGCATCTAGAAGTAATGTGGCTCAAGCAACACATGGTATATATATATATAAATAAACGGAAATAGGTTTAGATGTTACCAATACAGTCAATAAAGCGAAATAACGACGAGACGCAGCGACAAACAGGTAACACTTAATGTTTCAGCCTTTTTGGGCATGGTTCGTTGCGGACTCAGGCGTTGTTACATATGCTCCTATGTAGTGCAGAACGGCGCCGTTTCATTTCTTATCGTCACTTCCACTATCGATGACATCTTCACATGTGAATTCCGTAATTTAATTTACGTTACCATGTGTACACTAAGCATGGACACTAAATAAAACAGTGGCCAAGAGAATAACATTATTTGAATTAAAGTGTTATAGAAGAGTTTTGAGAATACCATGGACAGCGAAGAAAACAAACCAGGAGGTGTTAAGAACAATTAATGTCCAGGAAGGCTGGCTTCTGAACACCATATTAAAGAAAAAGCTAGTTTTTTTCCGGTCATTTAAGAGACACGACGGCATGGAGTTAGTGATACTGGAAGGGATGATAGAAGGCAACAGGGGCAATGGCCGACCAAGACGCCGTTGGACAAAAGACATTCAAGAATGCCTGCGCATGTCACTGAAAGATGTAGGGCAACTTGCTAAAGACCGCTGAGAATACAAGAGATCCATAGGAAAGACTACGTTCTGGAAAGAATATATCACTTGATGAATGATTAACATTTGTAAGGGATGTGACAAGAAACTGGCAAAATACTAAGTGGTCGTTTCTGCCGACATCTTCATGCAATTAACCATATCCCGTCTCTATACACTCAATGGCGCTGATCAATGTGCGCCTGTGATATTCAGGTCACTGCATTACGATTATGCACAACAGACTATAGAGCTAGATACACCATTAAAAATCGCCATATATTTCAATTTGGTACTCTTAAGTCATTTGGTCTTAATACCGATCATTCATTTATTTAGATTTGGGGGCGGTGCCCTCTGTCGTTCATGTTTTTTTTCCATCATAGTTATTTTATTTCGTTCTCATTCCCATATTTTTTTTTAAATGCCTGTCTCTATGTCAATACATATGCATAAGTAACGTAGTTGTTACCTTAAATGCTGTTACATGTCTGCCGTCTAATGCTTTTGCGATAGTGCCATTATTTATACTCTTTTTTTACTGTTGGTTTTGTATTTTCTTGAAAAAGACATTAAGGTTGAAACTGTCTTGTATACTGTTATTTGTATTTTATCATACTCATAACCTGTAGTCTGATTGTATGTTCATTGTAAGACTGGTCATCTTGTGTTTTACGTAAGTACTATTCAAATAGCGTCAAAGTAACTGAATGGGGGCATTTCACTAAGAAAGCCGGACATACATTTTTTTTTATCGCCGACATCTTTAACTTTAAAAATGGATGCACCGGTAAACACCACAAATGTATCATAAGTCAGAGCGACGATGTCTTTAAAATAATACATTTATTTGAAGGAATAATATGCGAACTATTACCATCAACGAAAACAAACAGTGATTCCCTTGTTCCTGAATGTGGCTTGAATTGAGAATTTTGTAACGGAAGCCGATCGATGTTAGCTTCTTTCAATTCCATCATGAGTCAGAGTCTCTAGGGACCGCCCCTTTTCAACTGAAGGTCACGCCCATAAGGTGGAACAATTGAGTAGAGATATGATCGCACGAGAGAAAATAAATACACGTGGAGTGAGCTAGATTTTATATGGATAATCTGTAGAAGTCTGCCTATTTGACTAAATATGACAAACTACTAATGCATTACATCATCATGTGCAGGGCCGACTGGAGTAACGATCATGAATCCCCACAACTGTCTAGTTCCAGTATTTTTTTTTTATAAGTATTGTTGTTGACTCTTTGCCATGCCGCAATGTCAGAGCATCAACAATTTTCTCACTACTCTTGTCGTCCTCGATCTCTCTTGCTTGTTATAACTACACAACACGACCAAATAATAAATATGTCTTTTTTGTATGATATTAAGTAACCCCCATCTCGCATTTGACTCTTTCAGCATACACTCTTTTGTTTTTCACTGTTGTCAATAGACTCTGTTCATTTTTCTATAGAACCACATCTCTGTTGCCTCTAATTTTCCTCTATACTGTTCATCAACCACATCTCTGTTGTCTCTAATTTTCCTCTATACTGTTCATCAACCACATCTCTGTTGCCTCTAATTTTCCTCTATACTGTTCATCAACCACATCTCTGTTGCCTCTAATTTTCCTCTATACTGTTCATCAACCACATCTCTGTTGCCTCTAATTTTCCTCTATACTGTTCATCAACCACATCTCTGTTGCCTCTAATTTTCCTCTCTATACTATTCATCTATTGTCCTAGTCTCGTACCCTTATCTGTTATGTAGCTCTGAAAAATAATATTCTTACTTCTAATGAATGGGACACTTTACAAAGTATATTCTTCATTTTAAGAATGCTGCATTTTCCTGTCCTATTCTATTTCTTATCTCTGTTGAACATCTTCCATCTGATGTCATCTTTGTTTCAAATAACTTGAGTTTGTGGACCTATCTGAGTACTGAGTAATTCAATTGAGAGTGCACGCTGGGGGATTTTTTTTCTTACAATCATCACTTCTGACTTATTGTTCAGAAAAGGTCTTTGCTTTTTCCTACTACCATGTTGATTATTTCTTGTAGATTTTTCTCACCTTTGACAATCAGAACATTGTTATCTGTATATCTCGAGTTATTTGTTATTTCTAAACGATATTTTTGGAAGATTATCAATTTCTCGCAGTAAGTTTTCACTGTACGTAGAGAACACATCTGGTCAATACAAATATGAATAGACAATGTGTATCTACTTCTATGTTCATTATCAAATTATGACATGGAGTCTGAAGAACTGTATTAGTCACGGCTTACGTTTTGATCGGGGGGGGGGGGGGGGGCGCACAAATTGAGGGGTCTCTCACGTTCATATCTGTTGCTGAACGAACTAATCAGTTTTTATGTAGTCTTTTAAAAGTTCCAAATGTAATGTTGCTTGCCAGAAAAGTTATATTTTTATAAGAGACAAATGTCACAGGGTCCTGGACTGCACATCTCCACAAGTGTAGTTTGTTCATAGCACCATTCTGCTGGCAACATAAAATATAATTCCAATAAACATCTCTTTCATGTGGACTGCCCATAAAATCTGTCAACAAGGATTAAAAAAAAGGGGGGGGGGAGGGAGAGATAGTATCTTAATAAGTTAGTCAGTTAAATATAAGTTAGTCAGTTAAATATAAGTTAGTCAGTTAAATATAAGTTAGTCAGTTAAATATAAGTTAGTCAGTTAAATATAAGTTAGTCAGTTAAATATAAGTTAGTCAGTTAAATATAAGTTAGTCAGTTAAATATAAGTTAGTCAGTTAAATATAAGTTAGTCAGTTAAATATAAGTTAGAGGGTGTTGTTGACAAAAGTTGACATCAATGTTGTTTATTTACACAACTATTACACCATTTGAATTTTTAAAAATTGCCTAAATATGTATCATGCAGGTTTTAATGTCCTTTTTTGTTGTTAAATGTTTAAAAAAAAATATTTAAACATAAAAGGGGAGGGGGGGGTGTGTGTGTTTTGAAAGAAAGAAAGATGAGTTAACCCGTTTGCCCTGTACTCATGAGGTCAAATATGGTTTAAATTTGTATGGTGACATCATGTTTGCAAGGTCAAATATGGTTAAAATTTGTATGGTGACATCATGTTTGCAAGGTCAAATATGGTTAAAATTTGTATGGTGACATCATGTTTGCAAGGTCAAATATGGTTAAAATTTGTATGGTGACATCATGTTTGCAAGGTCAAATATTGTTTAAATTTGTATGGTGACATCATGTTTGCAAGGTCAAATATGGTTAAAATTTGTATTGTGACATCATGTTTGCAAGGTCAAATATGGTTTAAATTTGTATGGTGACATCATGTTTGCAAGGTGTATATTTTTGTAAGATTCTTATGGTTGATCATTTCAGAATTATGTGGTACTCTGGCCGTTGGAGTACTGCTTCATTAAGAGAGACAAAGTCCATATGAGGGAAATCCATTCGACTAAGTCAATCCTCTATGTGTTTGCATCATTTCCAACAGTTGCAAAAACTTGTTGCTGGCAAAAATCCAACTCTGGTACTAGTGAGTTTATTATTTGAAATTGCTCTGTATAAACCCAAGAGCTGATAAAAATAAACTAAACAGTATAGAATGTTGGGAAAATGCTAGTGAAATATGGGTTAAAATTTGGTTTCGTCCACCGTTGTGATATAAATCATATAGATTCATGCCTTAGACAAGAATTCTGAAAGAATTAATTATTATATCTAAACACTTATTCTAACTGTTTCCCCCCCCCCCCCTCCTAAAAAATCTATAAACTAATTCTAATCCTTTTAACCTCATTTACCAAAATCTATAATTTTATGCAGCTTATCTAACACTGCAAAGGTTACAACGGTGGACGGAACCAAAGATGCGCCGAAATATAACAATCATTCATAATATACACATTTTATATATGGTGGTGAGTTCTTTATTCATTCAATATAATCCTGCCAAATCTTTCTCTTGAAGCAATTGGCCAGATACCATTTACATAATAAATTCACATGTGCTGACGTAAACAACATCAAATCATTCAGGCAATGTCACACATCCACCAATACTGAAACAGAAATGTACAAGCAAGTGATGGAAAAATCATATACCGGCACTATGACAAGGCATAGCAACTAAAACAAGGTAGATCACTAACTGTTCCAAATATTCCTTGTAATTATCTCCCCTGTGAAATGTCAAAAGTGTAAAAATAATGGACCACTGGGAAAACTGACTATAAATACACAGTCCTCTGGTTTATTTCAAGAGATCAGAAGTGTGAAACCCTTTTAGAATGATTAGATCATTTCTCATGTGATATACGGTCAGAAAGTTGTTTTTTAAGCCACTTTCTTTTTCCTTTATACCCCTTTGTGCCAGGGGTAGAAAAGTTCTTTTTGTGTGCTTCATATATGTTTGTTTTTACTCTTTTATTTCTGTAATCCATCTTTTGCATGATCTGTTCTTGGCTTTGTATCCATCGTGTCTGTATAGTAATGCTTTTTTGAGGGGCACTGTCTGATGGTAGTCAGGAAGCGTGTGAAAACCGTTTAATCTGTAGTCTTATGATGTCATCCAGAATTGACAGTGAGATTGTTAGTATTCTAATGTTTTCATTTCTGATTCTATCTCTTACTGTTAGTGAGAGGATTCTATGTAGACAAGCCATTTCTGTTGTAACAAGTTTTCTTTCAGCTTCTGTTATTAATGTCCACATTTCACATTGATAGTATAGTGATGGTATGATAAGTGGTGCAATTACATGGTGCATTGGAGCACCATGTAATGTTCATGTCTTTTTTTTTAGTTTGGGGGGTCAGTACATATACAACCAAATCCCATTATAACAACTTGAACCATAACAATGAAATATTTATGAAATAACAGAAATTCGCTATATACATTATAAACAATACAGAATTAAAAATTATTGGGGATTTAAAAAAGTGATGATAATTAGGACAATTAGTTATAAACACATATGAGCTATAGAGGGGTTCCAATGTAGTAGTTATAGATCAGTCTGGTCAATTGTATTTTACCCACCTCTAATATTGACCAACGAACATGCAGCACAATCATGACTCTATTCTCTGTGTATTACACAATGTCTAGCTTGTCAGCTGTAAGTTGGCTCAATGGTTGAAATGTTAGTAGGCTTGCCTCATCCATAAGCCCATAACCTGTGTCATAGGGGTACCACAATGCTTAAACTCAGAGGCCTTCATTGATTTCTATCGTCAGTGATGCAGATGAGTGAGGGAAAAATCCCAACCTGTCCAGTTCATGATTTGTCTGTCCGCTTTTGATCCCTGTAGTATCATTTGTCAGAACACATGTCCAAACCATGCTAGTTTTCATCATGTCACTATTGAAAGTAATGATTCTTGTGGACCAGATATGCATCTATTTTATTTCTTACCTGTACATTTCTCTTATGCTCTCTATAGGAGCCGTGCAGAATTTATCTGTAACATTTGCATTTGAAGGCTTCTAACTGCCTCATAAACACAATTCATTAGAAATTTCTTGTTTAAAAAGCTGTACATCCATACTGTACTGGCAATGTGATTGAATATATACATGATGCCTAAACAGTGAACAATTGTTGAACTGCAATGTAATAAAAACAGAGTATACTTCAATTATATATTTAACAAATTGAGAACAGTGAAGAACATACACTGTTGATTATGCAATGTATTCTACCAAACACTGCCTACAAATCTCACTATTATCTTACTATCTATCACAAACATATTTTTTTGGCAGATACAGCTGTACAGTCAAATCCCATTATAACAACTTCCTCCAGACTGATCAAATATTTATGCCATAACAGAAATTCTCTATATACAGTACAAACAATCAATAATAAATATAACTGGGAACTTAAAAAAAAGGTTAAATAGGAAATTTATTTTAAAATGAAGTGATATACAGGGATTCCACTGTAGTATCTCATGTGTTTTCAGCAACACAAATATTTGAATGGTCACAGACTGGATGCAATCAACTGGGACTCTGGTCCATTGTTGAAAATGTGTTGCAATAAGGGAGAATTTCATTACAAAAGTCTAATCCACATACATAAATTCATCTCAATCTCTCTGACATACACATATGATCTCCATCTTCCACATATATAAGTGAACTTACAGTAGTCTACATTATTCATTTGCAGTTTCTATACTGCCACTTATACATATTTAAACATAACACAGCTCTCCGCCCCTTACACGCACATATAATTACTCTAACACACCTACAACTGCTCTGTACCTCTTACACACACACACACCTATAGCTGCTCTTTACAATTCTCTCACACACCTATAACTGCTCTTTACAATTCTCTCTCACACACCTATAACACACTCACACACCTGTAACTTCACAGCCTCTTACACACAACTGCTCTCTACCTCTTACATACACACACACACCTATAACTGCTCTCTACCTCTTACACACACATCCATAATTGCTCTCCACCTCCCACACACCTATAACTGCTCTTTATCTCTGTCACACACCTATAACTGCTCTTTATCTCTCCCACACACCTACAACTGCTCTTTATCTCTCCCACACACCTACAACTGCTCTTTATCTCTCCCACACACCAACAACTGCTCTTTATCTCTGTCACACATCCATAATTGCTCTCCACCTCCCACACACCTATAACTGCTCTTTATCTCTGTCACACATCTATAACTGCATTCTCTCTCCCACACACCTACAACTGCTCTTTATCTCTCCCACACACCTACAACTGCTCTTTATCTCTCCCACACACCTACAACTGCTCTTTATCTCTCTCACACACCTATAACTGCTCTCTACCTCTTACACACTTACAACTGCTCTCTATCTCTCATACACACATATAGCTTTCTCTACCTCTTACACACACACACACCTAAAACTGCTCTCTACCTTTTATTACTACACACACCTTTAACTCTCTCTACCTCTTACACACACCTATAACTTTTTTTATACTTCTTACACATACCTATTTTTTCACAATATATCCTCTCACACAGCGTGTTCTCTCACACGCTCACAAACACACCTACCTGCTTGCTGCCACTTTTGCACATTTGTATCATTTCTCACACAACTGTTATCTCTTACACACACCTATAACTACCCCCTGCCTTTCTTTCACCCAAACAGATCAACTTCTCTCTGCCTGTCACAAACACAACTGTTGCCACTCACAAATATAACTGCCTTCTGTCTCTCTCTCTCTCTCATATACAGGCAGACTTACAGCCAACATTCTATAGCTGTCAACTTATTTTTACATAAATCTGTATTTTGAACAATTTATTTCCCTATTTCAATATAAACATCAGTAAGCACGAAACAACAACAAAAAAAACCACCCAAAAAAACCCCACAAATTATATATTATTTTTCTCCCATTAATACGTGAAAAATATCCACATTAGTAGTCATTACTGAAAATGAAGTAACATTGACAATTTTAACACCTCCCCACCCCCACTGCCAAAAAAAATTTAGTGGGGGTTCTGTGGGGTTGTTTTTTTTGTGTGGCCTGAAACCCATATCAATATGGAAAATCTGTACTAGTTGACACTAAGTACATTCACATGTTGTTGATGAATGTTATGAAACTTTTATCCTTGTCAGTAATGTGCATCTTGACTCTCATGTTAGTTTCAGCTGTTAAATATATATTCCAAGTAAATTAACAGGTCTCTACAAATGTTGCCTGCACCTGTAGGTGATGGAAGGGTTTGAGTATCCCATTGATAAATATAGCATTGCTGCCAGGTTTAAACATTCTGAAAAAAGACCTGACAGAGATATCCTTTACCTTTTAGGAAACCTAGGGTGTGAAGGAATCCTTGGCAGCCCCTAAAACTATTTATGGATCGGATCATAGAATATAAGAACTAGGTATAACGAATATAAGAACTAGATATAAAACAGGTAAAACAGCATAGGTAACCAAAGAAATTATGAGATAAAACATTAGAATGCTTGGAGTTGATGACATATGATTGAATGTTTCTGGAAGAGTAGATTTAAATTTATCAGGGAGAAACCATATGCTATTGAGGAAGAGTAGGATTTGGCAACAGGGGAACCAGTATGTTATTGAGGAAGAGTAGGATTTGATAACAGGGGAACCAGTATGTTATTGAGGAAGAGTAGGATTTGGTAACAGGGGAACCAGTATGTTATTGAGGAAGAGTAGGATTTGATAACAGGGGAACCAGTATGTTATTGAGGAAGAGTAGGATCTGGTAACGGGAACCAGTATGTTATTGAGGAAGAGTAGGATTTGGCAACAGGGGAACCAGTATGTTATTGAGGAAGAGTAGGATTTGGCAACAGGGGAACCAGTATGTTATTGAGGAAGAGTAGGATTTGGCAACAGGGGAACCAGTATGTTATTGAGGAAGAGTAGGATTTGGCAACAGGGGAACCAGTATGTTATTGAGGAAGAGTAGGATTTGGCAACAGGGGAACCAGTATGTTATTGAGGAAAAGTAGGATTTGGCAACAGGGGAACCAGTATGTTATTGAGGAAGAGTAGGATTTGGCATTAGGGGAACCAGTATGTTATTGGGGAAGAGTAGGATTTGGCAACAGGGGAACCAGTATGTCATTGGGGAAGAGTAGGATTTGGCAACAGGGGAACCAGTATGTTATTGAGAGAAAGTGTATTTGGCTCCAGAGAAAACAGCACACAATGCAGGAAGGATAAGTGAACAACATATGGACGGAACGGAGTATGAATAATATTACACAATAACACAACAAAAGAATTATATAATTTGAACGTGTGAACCCTAGGATAATAAAGGCCAAACATTTACTTCAGATTGTGAAAAACACAGTTACCAATATATAGTATTATTCATCACAGAGCCAGCAGACAAAGAAATAAAATACAAATTGTGCAGTCACCAGCAAGAAGAAGTGACAACACTATTTTAAGACATGACATCATAATCATAATAGAAGATATGGATACAAAGTTGGGATATACCAACATAGGATATATGGTTGTGGAGCTAGAAACAATGATGACAAAGACAACTTAACTTTCTGAATGTGAAAATTGTAGTGCATATGAGGAACAAATCTTCAAACATTCATAAGACTACATGGACATCACTGGATGGCAAAGCAGACAATAAAATAGATCATATTATAGTTAGGGAAAATGCAAGAGAATAACTCATTATAGGATATCCAAATATCGAAGTTATTCATGGTGCAGATAATAAAACACAGTGGAATCCCTTTATAGGGCTTATAATAAAATTCATATTTAACAACACTTTTCATAATCCCAAGTGCATTTTTACTATATAGGAACTATAACAAATGTTGGTTATTACAAAAATATTTTGTCAAACCAGATCAATATGTTACACAGGGATTCCACTGCATAAATGACTGATGGCTACCATAATTTTTGAAAGCTAAAATGAACATTCAACACAACACATTAGAAACAAATATTAGGACTTCTTGACTATCAGAAATTTGATATGACCACAAGAGAAAGTTTTGCCTTAGAAATATCAAACAATATATCCCCTCTCCCCATTGCAATCTTCTATTATTTCAACAAGGCTTTCACAGAATCCTTCTCCAATAATTTCTCAGTAATCAAGAGTTGTAATAACAGGAATCACACTCTTAATGTAGCTAAGGCACAAACTGATTTCTTCATTTGGAAGTGTTTACAATCTGAACTGTGAGGGAGTTAATGAGATCAATAATTTAAAAAAACAAGATTTCTCATAAATGAAACAAGATTAATGTTCTAACAATAGGATCAGTGACTTGTGGTGATAGATTCAACTATAACATAATTCTAGCCCACTTTGGCATCTGTACATGGATCATACACAGCTAAAAATACAAGGGTGCTCAAATGAAACCTATCCATCCATGTGGGTTTATTACAAGATTAGGAATGGTAATTCAGCAGTTGTGCGATAATTAAGTAAAGCAATTATTAGGGAACATGTTTTCACCTGCATTCATCATAAGAAGTCACCAATGGCATTCAAACATGCATCCCACTGTTTAGGTTGACAGTGAATACTGTACAATCAAGACTTTTTCTCATTAAACCATTTGGTTACATCTGTCATGACATCTTCATCAGAGTGGAATTGTTGTCTCTTTAGTTTTCATGAAAGATTCAAACAAATGAAGGTCACATGGTGATAGATCAGGGCTATAGGCTTGGATGTGGCATAACTTCCAACCATTTCCGCACAAACGCTTCCTGCACAACTTTCATGACATACTGGCAAGAATTGCCATGTTAACAGAATGATGAAGCATGACAGCATGTCAGGGCAGCACAGTTGTACACAGCTTGTCTAGTGTTTTCTTGTAGCCGATAGCATTCATGTTCATGCTCTGGTATTTAAAGTCCAACAACAGGGGCCCTTCTTGGTCAAAAAAGGCAATATGTGGAATCTTTCTAGTAGAAATGTCTGACTTTAAATTTTTGCTCTTTGGTGATACAGGATTATTCCATCATATGCTGACTGTTTTGCTGCATGGCTCAAAATGCTTATATCATTATTTGTCACCTGCCTTTATTAGCAACAGGAATACATCATGCTCTGCATGTTAATGCTCCAAATGGTTTACACTCAGCCCATTCATTATTTATGGTGGTAAACCCCTTCTTGCCCAATCCTTCAGTTGTATTTGACACACATTTGTCAGCATACACTGCCTGCATTCTTTTACAACCCGTTCATTGGTTGACATACTTCAACTGTAAGAAACTGAATCACTGCTTGATGGTCCAATTTGAACAGATTTGTTATCACACCGGCCATGTCGACTGTCTGCACAAGGCACTAAGCATATGAAGAGAATGACCATGTGAACATTTGTTCAATGGTGTGTGTTTATTACATCAGTGATGACATCTCTACTCCTCATATGAAACAGGCGGGTTTCACTTGACATGCCCTGTAGTCACCTGGTCTGTCACATGATATGGGGAAAATTGCAGTACTACTGTTTAATTTCTCTGAAGCTGACATTTTCAATTAACTACAAAAATAAACATATACTTAAGCTGGCAACTGTAAAGCCAATCATTCTATCTTCTTTCATCACTGCATGTTTTCCTGTGAAGGAGTGCAGGGAGGCATTCTATGGGCTTCTAAAATCATTATATACATTTTTTTAATAACCATCATATATAGTTGGACAGTTAACAGCTTGTCTGAGTCACTTTCTAAAGTCATTCAACAATAAATTCAACTGATGATTTCCTTGCACATTTAAACCAGCCTTCAATTGTTTATGTGTAAGATGACTACATAAGAAATATGTTAAAAGTTTCTCAAATCAGATCATTAAATTTAGTTGGAAATTAGATCCAGAATTTCAGTCATTAGACACACAGTTCTATTGTGTTCTTGTCTCTTAAGAGTATGACAATAGCAGCATAAATTGTTCTTCTTTGCTCTTCTATTGCTGATACACATTTCTTCAATGAACTAAACTGTGATCACAAGCCTTGAGATAGGGCTGTAGAACTTGCTCATTAAAGCTTTTTCAGATGGTCAGTTTTCTTCTTGTAGTGTGGCACAGTGAGTGTCACTAATTGAAACCTTTCATTCACATATTTTCCATAAATAAATATTTCAAATATCTTAAGATCATGACACAAAACTGTATATTTGTTTAAATCTCTTAAGATCATGTCATCATGGCTGCATAATTATTCTAGACAAGATTATTACAGATTTATTTCTGGTGTCTTGAAGTTACCCTAAGATCACTATAAATAGCAGGACATTTGTTCTTATCTCTTGAAGTTATCTTAAAATCATGACACATAGCTGGACATTTGCTTCAATTTCTTAAAAGTTTATCATACGACCACTGGACACAGCTGGGCATTTGTTCTTATTACTTCAATTTATCATTAAAACACTGGACAAACTTGAACATTTGTTCTAATTTTTGAAGTTATCATAAAAACACTACACAGTTGGATATTTATTTTTATTTCTTGGAGCTATCTTAAAATTATTACACATACGGGGTACTTGGAGCTAGTCATTTGTTTCAGTTTATTAAAGTTATGAACATCACAGGACACAGCTGGGCATTTGTTATTTCTTGTAGTTATAAGAAACAACAGAAAATCTGGCCAATATGGTGGTCGTGATGGAGCAAACTTAGTACTCCTGCCGCATCATCTTCTATGACAGACCTAGCAAGTCGATAAGAGAATCTGTGTGCTAATATTTATATAATGAGCTAAGTTTTATGATATTCTGTGTATAATTTCAAGGAGGAGTAATTTTTAAAGGATATTTTGTGTGTACATTTCTTGAGGACAAGTAAATATCTACAATTTTCATACCAACACTTTGTTACAAATATCAAACATGATCTTTAACAACCTCGCAGCAGAGAAAAATCATCACGTGAGGTGAAGTGTTTTTTAAAAAAGCAGCTACGATCACCAAACTGGACAGAGTAAGAAAGGAGGATATCAGAAAAAAAGAGTAGGAATAATGCCTTGTATCGAATGTATAGAAACATCAGATAAAGTGGTTTGGTCACCTTATGAGAATGGACCCAAGCTAATTACCACTGAGAGCTTATAACAAACGATCATCTGGATACAGAGCCAAGAGAAGACAGAAAGAGATGGATCGATAACATCACGACCACTTTCCACAAACACGGACTCAGTATGACTCACGCATCACATCTGGCCTTGAACAGAAACTTACAGCTCCAACCCCTAAGCTTAACGGCAAGTGTGGATGCTATCAACCAGCTTCCACCTGGGGATATACAATAGACAATAATTAAGAACACTAAAAACAATTATACATTTGTTCATATTTCTTTAAATGATCTTTCCTCTGACTTGCAAATCAACTGGAATAGCTTACTAACTAGTTGTGACTGCTAGTGGAAATAACAAAAGCTCCTAAGTCTCTACTATCTGCCACATTGCTTCACTTGTGATCAGAACAAGTCCAATCCTCTGTCATACATTAAAAGTGTATATTATTCTATTTGTAACTACAAATCCTGTCACACTTTAAAAGTGTATATTATCATATTTGTAACTACAATTTGGTAAAGTAACTTTATCTTTTAGTGTATGTAATAAGTGAAATCACATTTTTTACTATAGCAGATATAATAAAAATGATCAGCAGATCTGCCATAAAAACAATGTGACTAACATTCTGTCTTGTATAATGATATCCCGGTATACTAAGTATTAAGAAATAGGATGGGTGTCTAGATATCAAAACTGAGGATAATAACTATATGTTTCAAGTGCACTAGGCCAATATATTTTTGTAAGTAATTATAGGAAAATAAATGTCTAGTATGTTGCAATCATTGTTGACGTCTAAGAAATATAAACTGAAGCGGTATTACTTATTTATTATTGTCATTTACCTTGAATGTCATTGTATTTTTTGTACTTGCCATATATTTCAGAATATAAGCTGAGAATTTTTGTATTTTTTCTGATATTGATGTGGGAGTTTTGTGTTATAAACGCACATAACAAAATGTTTATAGAAAATTAGCGGTAGAAACACAAAATTGATAACACAGAATACTGTCAAATACAGGTAAGAGGAAACAAACTTACCGGTAAGAAAAGTTAGTCAAATCCTTAGAAATCGCAAATTTTGTCTGAATTCTGAAACAGTTCACAAATGTTATCTTCTATCATGGGAACATCAGTGTTGATATCATCAGTCTCACTGTCTAGTCTCATAATTGGCATTGTCTTCAAAGATAGCATCGCCGTCATTTCCATCCATTGCATTACTGAAGCACTTTTGTGAAATAATGGAATGATTATTTTGGATGAAACATCCGGCTACAACTCTTTTAACTACTTGTGATTGCGATGTCAGCTTTTCTGATGCTGCCACCCTGCGTCACCGCTAAATCGGATGACACCATCCATTCATTCCATCTTGCTCAAAGTCTGTCCTTAAATGGTTCATTAAGGGAAACATCTAGCAGCTGCAGGATAGAGGTAAGGCCCTCAGTAATTAGATACAGATAGCACCATCTCATAGCATCGCTTTCCCACTTTTTCTGTGAGATGTGCCTGAAACAAGTTACAGCATGGACATTTTTCTTTTATAGCTGCCTTCTTCCTCTATCCCCCCCCCCCCCCCTCAACACTTTCTCAGTCTAATCAGTGTGAGTTTCACGCATCTAACTTTTCTTATGGGTGCATGAACAAACACACCACTTGAGAATTTTCTACCCCTTAGACAGTCGTGTTTTAAAAAAATAATCTGCACTGAATGAATGAGATATCTAGGAACACTTGGGTACCTGCTGGTTTATGAGGTCGCATTGTCAGTCAGTCAGTTCCTCTTTTGCCAAGTTTGTCACATAGGGCGGATGTCATAGTTCTCCATGCCTGTTGGTCAATTGCTAGGGATTGCAGGTCTTATGCATTTATGCCTGTTGATTTTAATTCATTCATAAATGTTCTTCTGTGCGTTGTTTTTGGTCTTCCCTGTTTTCTTTTCCCGTCTGGTGTGCACATGATGTCGCATTGTACACGTATATTACTCTTGATGTTGTATTTTATGTGAATACCAGTAGGGTGGGTCAAATGGAAGAAATGGCCCTGCGTCTTACTGTTGCTAAAGTTTTGTGTTATTTTCCCTTTAGCAATATTTCACTTGTCCCTTCATTCTTATAATAAATTTATTCCACAGTATTATTACTGGTATTCGTTTTTTATACTTCTGTCTATACGCGAATTTCCGATTTTGGTCACACATATATATATATATGGATTGGCTAATATTCTTTAACATACGGCAAGTCTTGAGAGGCATCAAAAAATAACATAATATAAATTGGAAGATAATTCAAAAATTTAATTGCAAAATAAAATAACTTGGTACAAGACAATAGCAACCATTTTTCTGTTTCAACTAAGAGTATCAACTAAACAAGAAAATCTATATTCTATATGCCTATTGTTCATGTATGCTGCCTTGCCTGCACACCGTCTATGATTATAAAACAAGGATCTTAACTAAGTTTAACTTGGTCAGTCCTGTGCTAGTCTGTTATCACAATTACACTTATATCATTGTTCTAGTCCATAAAGATAATTATACATAGATCATTGTTCTAGTCTATAAAGATCATTTTAATTAAAATTTTTAATTATAATAAAAATTATATAGACCATTGTTCTAGATTACAAAAATCATACACTGATCATTGTTCATCCAATAAGGATCATTATACACAGACCATTGTTCTAGCCGATAAAGATTATGATATTAAGTTGAACCACCATTTCAGTTCGGTAGTGAACACTTTTTTTTAGTCCACAGGCTAAATCCATGCTTGCAAGATTAGGATCAGACCGTCCTATACTTACTAACTGGAAGATCTGAAAAGCTTCTTCAAGCCATTTGATCACAAGACGTGTTCTGACTCAAGGTCAAAGCTGTTTTGGTGTCTCCTAATCTCATCACCAAAGATGCCAATACCTGTCTACACCCAAGTCTCAGTTTTGAACACATACTCAACTTGCATCATCAAAGATTGTATGTAATCATTTCTTTTTGTCACTGTATAGCATTATAGTTTAAAGATTTGATGTGACTGCTTGATATTTGATATTTTGTGAGTACATGAACCAGTACATATAGAAATTTAAATCAGTCTGGTGGTTCAGTAAATATGCCTTACAGGTCAGATTTGGCACACAGGCTATGTTTCACTCCTCCCTGCTCTAGTCTATTAAAATTATTACAGTTTACCCATTCTTCTACCATATTAAGATGGTACAAGAGAACTAATCAACATAGTAGGAAAAAGCAAAGACAAATGTCTTTTTTTTTAAATAACAAGAAGTCAAAAGTAATGGTTATTTGTAAATAATAGATTAAGCTTCCGGCTTGCAAGGACCTTTTTTAAATGCATCATATGTGTGTTTCCATGACAAACTTTATTTATGTAATCCATCTTTCGCATGATCATCCTATGACTCTAAAATTTGCAAATTTACATTGGTACTATAACAGTATTAAGGTTCACATAATCAAAACCTTTGAGGAAACCATTCTCACACAATACACTAAATGTATCAATTCTACGTCAATTTCCATAACTTGAATACAACGCACCTGCTTACTAAATCAATCTGATCTTCATCTTCAAATTACAATAGATATAGATAAATTCCTCCAATCATGTATTAGTTCACTGTCACATGGAGAGAGGAATTCTGGGAGCAAAGTTGTGCATTTGAAATGGTCATGACATATAGCAGAATTATAAGAAAACAATTTAATTGTGCATTCTGAGGGGAAACAACATGTAAAATTAAACAACATTGTTACTATGGATTTTTTTTTTCCAAATTAAAAAAAAACAAATATGAGTCAATGGTTAGAACAATGTACATTTGACACTGTAGACCAAACAATGGACATAGAACATTGAATAAAGTTAAATGTATTTAACATATTTTTTGTTCAGAATTGCTGATCAAAGGCTGGTTTTAAAGCAAGCTGTAAAGGAAATGCTAATGGCGTCCGACTGTATACATTTACCACAATTATACATTCTAATCACAAAATGTGACATCTGCAGTCTGTAGCAAAAAAAATATGATATCTATAGCTTTCTGAGTGACTGCAAAGACCAATCTTGCAGTTTCCACTTCAGCAAAAATTCAAATCCATTCTTTCACTTTCTATTTCAGCTAAAAGTCATGACTTACTGGAACTGTTTCAATAAAATGCAGAAACACCTTTACAACACATGAACAGAGCTACAATAATAAAGCAATAACATCAACAACCTTAAGGAGAGCCAAACTAAAGCTCAATGTTCCCATTGGCACTTGGCATAATACAAAATTGTGTCAGCTTTAAAAAAAAACCAGATCTTAGATTTGTTGTATATTAAGGATTGAAACAGCAGACTAAATCAGAATAATATCTTTGAACTGAGACTAAAAATTAACTACAAATCACAAGTAATTTCAACACTGGAAACTTAGATCTGACAATTTGTTGACAAGTGTAAAATAATGTAAGTAGCAAAGTAAAGTAACTTTTTCCATGACATGGATGTGTATTGGGGAAAACAATGTTAGTCCAGTACTTTTAGTTGACCAACAGCATACCTAGATTTTATATGGTCAAAATCAAGCCCACCAACTTTACTTTCCCACAAGATTTGGTACCCATTTCCTTAGGCTTGGTTAACTACTTGGAACAACTGAAGATCTAAAATTTCCAATTGCACTAGAAATCGCACCTTGGATCTACTGACCAGGAAGCCAGTACACTAACAACTGTGATACAGTGGCTGCCATACAATAGGTGCACACGGTTTACAAATATAAACTGTAGGTAATAGTTTTCACTGATCTTGTTTCAAGGACATGATGTATTTTGTAGCAGCAATCACATTTAGCATTTCAAATGATATTCCTGGTGCCACCATCTTCCATGAATCTCAAATTTCACTTCATATAATGACATGTCAAGAATTCTCTTATAGAAAACATGAGAAATGTGTGTGTTAGTGTACATATTCTAGAGAGTCAAGTCCAAGTGTACATATTCTAGAGTCAAGTTCATTGTTTCCTTTTCAATTTAATGAAACCAACACAGATTGTGTGAACACATAGCTGTTCCCAATAAATCCTCAATATGAGGCTTGAGAAACTGTCATTACAATCTATCCAACTTAAATGAATCCTCTGTTGCTGGGTCTGCTACTAGACTGGCATCTGTTAACATCTGAATCTCTTCTAAGTCTAAAGGATCAAGGCCAGCTTTGAATGCTTCATCATTGGTCAGAAAGTCTGTGTCAAAGCTATCTGTCATGCCTGTGATAGCATTTCCCAAGTCTTTGGCAAAGTCTAAAGGCAACCGACACATGTCATCAGCACCTGAGAAAAGATAGGAAATATTTTCAGTTATAATTTATGGTACATTTCTAAGTAAATATAAAATGTCATCTCTGCATCGAAGATTGGCTGCAACAGACCTTCAGCATCTTATCTCTTGCCTTGGTGATGAACTCTGAAAGATATTCTTGTAAATCTCAAATTTCCATCCCAAGTAGTTTTGTTTGGTACTTTCTCAAACTCCCTAGGGTTTCACTTATAGAAGTACAAGGGTCCATCAAATTTCCAGTAGGATATAGTCAAAATTTCCAGTATGTATATAGTTTTAAGTGAAAATACATTGTGTCACCGTTTTCTTCAGCCATAAAAGATAACTGGTTACTGTAATTACTCGTTGGTCACAAATCTCAAAGCTAACCAATGGCAAACGTGCTGGATATTTTGTCATGCTGTATTGTGTCCTATCAATATAACAAACACCACACGGCATGGGCCATATAAGAAATTATTGACAACATACACAACAGAAGCTGTGGTCAGACTTGCTAACAAACGTGATACTGCATTGACTATGAGAAGAAGAACAAGAGATGCTATTATACTTGGTGGAGAGGCTAGTAAAACAATTTTAAAAAGTCAGTAATTCTGCAAACTTCGTACGGGTGTCCATCATCATCAGGTGTCATGCCGGTTGGTGTAGGCGATCATGGCTCTCCACAAATCTCCATCTCCAGCATTATGTATCAAGATAGTTGTTGTTTCTCTGCCGTGCCAGATTGTCAAACTGTCTAATATTTTCTCATGTTTTCGCCCTCTGTCTGTCGCCATCAATCTTGCCTGTAGTGACTATGTTCTCCAAACGACCCTGTCTCATGAAGTGACCAAAAAATGAAGATTGTCTCAATTATACATAGAATTCATAGAAGGGTGTCTCCTCTTGGAATTGTTTCACTTCACTTATCTCTGGAAAGGTTTATTAAATAAATGGTGTGTAGAAATTCAACAGTAGTTTAAAGTCCAATGCTTCAAATATTCATTTTAATAACTGCTATGATGGTGCTCTGTCATGAAGGTAGTTTAAAGGAACTACTACTTGTTTTGTCATGTTCAAAACCCTTCTGTACTTCTCAAAATACAAAATCAATTTTTGTATTTAAAAATATAAAGGAGTCAATTCTGTGGTAGAATATTTCATGAATCCATCTCACAACCACAACTCAGCAGAATCTGTTCTCAGCTTTCTGTAGAATAGTTCATGAAACCATCCCACAAGCACAACTCACCCGAATCTGCTCTCAGCTTTCTGTAGAATAGTTCATGAAACCATCCCACAAGCACAACTCACCCGAATCTGCTCTCAGCTTTCTGTAGAATAGTTCATGAATCCATCCCACAAGCACAACTCACCCGAATATGCTCTCAGCTTTCTGTAGAATAGTTCATGAATCCATCCCACAAGCACAACTCAGCTGAATGTGTTTCTGATTCAAAAACTGATTGTTCACATTGTACTGGTGATGTTATTGGGTGTATTAGTGAAGCATAAATATCCAAGAATAGTTAAAAAGCAATATTCTTTACAGGTTATGTTTCAATTAAGTGAGGTAGATATGGAAGGAGTGAATAGTCTGATATGTTTCAATTAAGTGAGGTAGATGGGAGGAGTGAGTAGTCTGAATCCAGCAAATGTTATACTATTCTAATGCATTATTTCTTTATGCCGTCAATTTGTCATTTTATTGTGCCAATTCCATATATTTGTTCCTGATGAAAAACAATGCATATAACAAAATTGCCATTTTGTTAACAACAACTGATGTTTGCAAAATCATTTTTAATCAATGAGAATTACAGATTAAAAAAAAACAACACTATAATCTCACCTGTAAGTATAATGTCTGGGATTTTGCTGCCATAATTGAGCGAGGATTGTGAATTATACTCATTTAAGTGTCGACCGTGAGAAGGTGAAGACACTGTGGACTGACTGTTTGACTGCCCAATAGCCATCACATCTATGGGGCCCAAGAAGTGAGGTTGAAAGAAGTCGTCAGAACTTGACATTGCCAACATGGCTGCCTATAATTTGAATTAGATAATGTTCAATTTAAAATCATCAGAAATTGATGGATTAAGGCATGCTAAAATTAATTCTAAAATGTTATACAAGAATATAATATTTCCTTTTTAAAACAATGAAAATTATATAAAATGTTACATCTATTCTACATTACTGTTTGAACTCAGAAAAAAATTGATCCTTTTGAAATGAGGATATAGAGAAGAATAGGGAGAACACGGAAACTGAAGAGAAAATAGAGGTTTTAACAACACTGAATATGGAAAAAATAATTAGTAAAGGAAATAAAAATCAAATAAATAAAATCTTTTGGACATACAAAAATACATGACACCTTGCTGAAGACCGTATGAAGGTAAAGTTGAGGGACAAAGTGAGCAAAAAGGTAAGCCGAGATACAAGTGCGAAGGAAACATGAAATGGACAACATACAGTCTACCAGAGTGTACCATCCTGTTACCTTTACCTTCCAAAGTCACCAATACTGATATATTGGAAAGAACAGGCATTACCACAGTATTTGTTTGGCATACTCAGACTGTGTAGAATGAGATGGCTGAGACACACTAGGAAGAAGGCAGAATAGCAAAGAATGTTCTTTATGGAGATTTACATTTTGGGAAAAGATCTCATGGTGAACTCCTACTTCCGCACACAGACATATACAAATGAGATATACACAATATGGGCATTGATATGGAATTATGGAAACAGGATGTCATGGATTTGTCATAAGAAGGGGAAAGATCAGGAATGGGATTAAAAACAGGATAAGTGATAGCAGATGGTTCAAGTGCTGCACATTTGATAAGACAACAGTACATGATGTCACATGTGATTCCTGGTTCATTTTGTAGAAGATTTTGGCTCATGTGGCCATTTCTAGCCATATCCACCATCATTGTTGGAAGGTATCTTATGACACAACAAATACTATTGAAATCTTTTAGAGATTTCAATTATTATTTAACTATTCCAGAGATTTCAAACTATTATTAAAGTCTCTCAGAGAACACATTAGATAATGATCATAGAGGATATATTAGATAATAACTTTGAGAACATATTAGACAAATAGTGGTTGATGTTAAAACATCTATATAGCAAACATCTGCAGAGATTCTACCACCTAAGAAACATCTAGCAAAAAAAAAATTGGATGACAAAAGATATCTTAAGGTTGATGGAATAAAGAAGAAAGCTAAAGGCTAACATTACAGAATATAACAAGATAAACAAAGAAATTAAAAATAAATGCAATACAGCTAATGAGGAATGGTTAAATGCAAAATGCAGTGAAATAGAAAAATATCATCATGGAAATACAAGGGACACATAAATAAATAAATGAATTAACAGGTGGAAGGCAAGTTCACAAGACTGGGTGCCGCCTGAAGTCAAAGCAATGGCATATGTATAATAGGAGAAAATGAAATTATGTACAGATGGAAAGAATACATTAAGGAACTTTACAAAGGCAGTAGAAATGAAAGAGGGACTATACTAAGTACAACAACGAGGGCCCCTGTATATTAACTGCAGAAGTGGAAAAAGCAATACAAAACTTGAAATACAACAAATCTTCTGGACCAGATAATATTACAAAGAAAGAATTAGAAGTGCTGGTGGATTATGGCATAGAAATAATCAGCAGATTGTAAAATGACATCTATAACAGTGGCGATATTTCATGTGATTTTTAAAAATAAATATTCATAGATTTACCAAAGAAACCTGGTGCAGTAGAATGTGAAGACCACCAAACAATCAGCCTTATGAGCCAGATGACCAATATCCTACTTTGTGTAATCATGAGACGAATAAGAGGAAAATTAAAACCAGAAATTGCAGAAGAGCAATGTGGGTTTGTGGAAGGAAAAGGACTAAGAAATGGCTTACATTGATGGAGAGTACAAAATGACCTATACTTGTGCTTCATAGATTACAGGAAAGCATTTAAAAAGTTGAAGAGGCATTACAAATTATAAAATGTTAGAAAAACTCAATGTTGATGCAAAAAATCTAAAGATTGTAAGAAATATGTATTGGAAACAAACAGCTACAATGAGGGTTGACAGTAATGTAGGAGAATCCACAAGATAGAGATGGGCATCGACAAGGATATGTAATGTCACCAGATCTTTTCTCCCTGTATACAAAGGATATTATGCAAAATATAGAAAGCATACCAGGAATAGCAGTTGGAAATTACAATCTGAATAATCTAAGATATGCTGACGATAAAGTTCTGATTGCAGGGAGTGAACAAGAACTTCAAGCCCTGTTAGACATGGTAATACAAGAAAGTGAAAGCAAATGCCTTAGTCTAAACAAGAAGAAAACAAGTAATGGTTATTTGAAATAAATACACAATGCCAAAATACAGTATTACTATCAATGATGCAAAATTAAATCAAGTGGATAAAGTCAAGTATCTTGGAACCATTTTACCATCATATGGCAGGTGCTCCAATGAGATCAAGAACAGGGCAGCACAGGCCAAATCAACATTTAAAAAAAAAGGAAACATTCTATGCAAAGAAATAATATCAATGCATACACAAGTTTGAGTGCTGGGATCTTTTATTGAGCCAATCCTTCTTTATGGAAGCGAGCATGGACAGTAAACAAAAGTGCCCAAGATAAGCTGGAGACAACTGAGATGTGGTTTTTAAGAAGAATGATGCAAATTCCATGGACAGCCAAGAAAACTAATGTAGGATTACTCAATAATGTTGGAGTAAAACTACAAATTGTTGCAAAAATTAGAAGTAGACAATCAAGATTTTTAGAGTATGTGATGAGGAAAGTGAAACTTGAACATTTGGTAACCACTGGAAAGATCAAAGAGAGAAGAGACAGAGGAAGACAAAGAGAGAAATTTCTGGTTTGGTAGCCACTGTGGTACAAAAAGAAGTCACCAACTGAACTTATTAATAATACAAAAGACAGAGCTGTAGAGAAGCATGATAGCCTACGCCACTCGGCAAGGCACTTCATTGATTGCGTGACCGATATATTATTAGATAATGTGACATGTAACAATTTAAAGCTAGCAACAACCCTATTAGAAACTATGAAAAGGTTATGTGGGGATATTGTGTGTCTCATTTCCTACAAAAATATCTTCAGTTCAATTTGAGGGCTGACCTCTTTAACTAGCAATCTATGACATGCTATCTTTAACTAGTAAATCTATGACATTATCTCTAACTAGTAAATATATGACATGTTATCTCTAACTAGTAAATCTATGAGATAATATCTCTTTAATAAGTAAACCTATGAGATAATATCTCTTTAACTAGTAAATCTATGACGTTATCTCTAACTAGTAAATCTATGACATTTTATCTCTCTAACTACCCGGTAGTAAATCTAAGACGTTATCTCTAACTAGTAAATCTATGACATGTTATCTCTCTAACTAGTAAATCTATGACATGTTATCTCTCTAACTAGTAAATCTATGACGTTAACTCTAACTAGTAAATCTATGACATGTTATCTCTCTAACTAGTAAATCTATGACATGCTATTTCTTTAGCTATTAAATCTATGAGTATGTCATAATGAAAATCTGGTGCAGCTTGCAAACATTGTTTGTTTTTTACTTCCCTTTACTATGTTATATGTAAAATACTAATAATAATAATAAAAATAATAATAATATTAAACCTTAGTTCGCTTTACTATGTTATGTTATACTATGATAAATATCTTGAGGAAAGGGGAAGGAGTGGTGAACATGTCAAACCCCCCTCCCCTCCCCTACGCCCAGTTTCTACAGCACTTTGAACAAATAAAGTTACAATGGAACTTGACAATTACAACACAACAAGCTAAACATATAAGAAATGATAGAAATGAGGTATGTGTTCACCATGTTGAACTGTTCAAATTGGTGCTGCAGGGAACTGGCCTGCTGCGACTGCTGCTGAATATAGTATGTGTCACTGAAGGTGGAGTTCGCCACTTCATGGTTGGCATTTGTCCCCGGGGACTGTGCAGGACTATATGAAGAGACTGAGTGGGGCGAGGTTGGTGACTGGCAACTTGAATCAGAAACACTATTTCGATACTGTATCATGGATCCCTGCACAGTTTGCAAACAGAATACAAGTCATAAACAGAGCATGAATAATTACATATGATAGATATTTTTGTTTAAATAATACAATTGGAGTACATCTTGTAGTGGACATTACTTTTCACATATTTTTACTTTCAGTCACCAGTTATATAAAAATATACATATCCATAACCCTTGCCATTGAAATGACACAACATATGCTGTGATAGTGAGATGAACATCCTAACCTCATGACTTCACACAGCCATGTATGCACACACACACACACACACACTTACTAAGGTTAATAACACTAATTAATCAATTAACATGGGCCTATAACTTCTAAAACAGTACACATCATTCTTCTTCTTCTTCAGCGTTCATTCTCAAACTCCTGCCGGATCTCTATTGCAGTAGGACAATGGCCCTATTAGATTTCCAGCAGGATATGCGTCCAGAGAATGGAAATGCGTTGTGTCGCCGTTTTATTTGCGCCAATGTCCCGACACATCCGTCTTCGGCGGAGTACACATCATTCAAAATTAAAACTTTCCTATTATAATTTTGTATGACGTAAACACAATAAAGAACAGTGGTTCAAATGTCCACCAACTAACGGGAATGATAGACAAAATAAAGGACATAGGTTCAAATGTCCACCAACTAACAGTAATGATAGATAAAATAAAGGACAGTGGTTCAAATGTCCACTAACTAACGGGAATGATAGACAAAATAAAGGACAGTGGTTCAAATGTCCACCAACTAACAGTAATGATTGATAAAATAAAGTTAGATGGTTTGGAATAACTCAGGGAGATCCTTATCAATCTTCAATTCACAGACTATAGACGTAATGGATACAAGTCAGTCTTCTCTCTTTCTACCATGAATAATATCAGATGTTCTGGGCAGACAATGACATGAAATGAATAAAACATACAGTAGACATTTATGACAACAAAACAGACATTTCTCAAAGCTGAATGTGAAATAGTTCAACGTGTTGCTAGTTATTGCTTGTGTTGGACAGAAAATCTGACATAATTCATGTGAAGTTGACAACACTTCTATGCGTAAAATATGTGGGTGAGGATAATACATTACACAAGCTACTAACACTACAAGCAAGGTTGTATACAGAGGGGTTGTGTTCAAGGGCAGTGGTGGGGGGGGGAAGCAAATAAAGGGTTCCCCCAAAACAAAGTCTAGCATGACATTCTATACTAAGACACAAGGTAAAAAAAAAACAGGTCGCAATCACTGGCAGTGGAAGCTAATTAAGCTAATTTGTTACCTGTTGCACTTCACAAAACATTTTTGTCCAATCCTTCACTATTGTCTTCGAAACATATTTTCCACCATACACTGTCTGCATTCTTTGATGGTTGCTATGGCATTATAGTGCTGGGAAGTCTGTAGATTTTTTACCCACCCCGGAACAGAGCCAGAAAAAAACCTCACACCACAAGGAAGGTAGGTTTCTACCTATGCACTGCTCCAAGCCACTGTAGTCAAAATAGGGTTCAATATGCTAATTTCCCATCACCAATTGCCTACTGGTTATGCCTAACTTCTCTATGATCCAGGCATACAACCAAATATTCAAGGCAAAAGACTTGTCACATCCTGAGTCACTGCGCCTTTATGATGGGCCTCAGTCATAGGAAAATAGTGCAGTTTCGTTTCCTCATCCCCAGTGCTGCACAGTACATCTCTGGCTCACTCCCAACCACAGAGGGTGCATGTATATATACTAATAACAAAGAACACAAACTGCAACAACACATGAAAAGCATAATTGTATGGATGATACATGTTACAAAGCTTTCATAAGAGAGCCTCAATATAATGGCATATCATCTACTAAGGTTTTCTGTTGCATGGGTGGTTAATCTAGTGGGCAATTGGAGGGACCCACAGACACAACCACATACATGCATTATTTGATAATGTTGGCCAATCAACTTCTGTCGGCTGTAAGACACTGAATCACTGCTCACAAGTCAAATTTTGACAAGATTCATTATTTCTACCCATGTTGCTGACAAGACACTGAGCATATGACCATTTGTTCATAGATTTATACATTACATCAATAATGACGCCTTTACACTCCTCGCATACAGACACGGTGATACAGCACAGGTGGGTTCCATTTGAACACACCTTGTATCTTAGAAAGATGCACCAGTCTAAAGGTGTGGCAACTAGGCCTAGACTTCTAGTTTAGGGTGCAAATAGGGACAATGTTGTCTTTCCATGCATGTTATAAGAGGCAACTAAGGGAATTTGGGGGATAGGCTGACAACCTATCACCAGTGAAAATCATCATTGCTAGTGCATGTATTGTCTTGATTTCTTACTTTTGTCAAACAGTCCCCATGGATGATAAAGAGATACAGACTTGCTGACATTGTACCTTTATCTTTCTGTTGTGGATTCCTGGGTGGTGAGAATTTCTAGGTGTGTCATCACTGCAGATGTCCACATATCTGATAGAATCGTGATCAACTATTTGGTCTAGAAGTAGATGCTTCACTCCTGATAAGACATGATGATTCTGGAATATTGTCACACTGGAATGCCTCTTCTCAGGGGCTAAACATGAATCCATAAACAATAGACTAACACAACCAAGCTTTTAAAACATGATGAAAAAGAAGGACCTGTGCTTCTTTCAGAAGGATATGGACTATTAAAAGCTACTTCTCATAGCAAGAGGGATTACTTCATCAACATTATAGTCATCAATCACGAAGAAGCTTCAGTCTCAATGATCTCAGGAACTATGCCGCTTGATTAATAATATCCATGATGTGTTTGGATGTGTCACGCCATTGAGGCACATGAAACAGTGTCAGACAGCATATTTGGGAGCAGTTGTAGTTTAAGTTGTAGCAGAGATACAAGTGGGAGAGTAACATCACACGATGGACAAGTTACAGTCTAGCAGAGTGCACCACCAAGACAAGAGACAGGAGATGTTGGAGATACGTTACAGCCAATCTTCGTTGCGGAGACGACACTTAATGATGATGTAGTTTAAGTCTACACTGTGACCTTTGTTCTAGTTTCGAGGTATTACCTAACCTTTGCGTGTGATTTGGCATGTGTGTTAGGGTTATAGAATTTGGATTAGTATTAGTATTTAGGATGTCAATTGGGGCTCTCTCAGTGTGTATGGCACAGCAATTTTCAATTCTTCTCAATTAGGTACTGCCTACTGTGACTACAAATATCGCCTATTCTAAATATAGCATGATTACTCGCACACACTAACTATAGTTTGATTTCACATAAGGAGAATATGAAGTAATTTTGTTGTAGAAATATATAACAATATGCCATTGTTAAAGAAATATGCCTACTTCAACTAATTTTCAACATCATATTCGCTGTCGTAAAAGTGCATTCTACAAATAACACAGCCTAATCCTAACATAACTACTTATTCTCTAGACCTATTCCAAATGAATATTCCCTTTAATGTGATTGGGTGAGCTGTCATGCATATAAAAAGAAAATACAGCCCACAAAATGTATGGCCCGTGAACATCAAGAACAAGCTAATTACCTTTCTTTTAGATAGTAAGAACCTTCACATGGAAATATACACTGCTCAGAAATCTTCAAATTTGCTCACGTGAGAAGAAAATTAGGAAGATATATTGATCCTAATACAAACAGACTGTTCTCTAATTCTAACCCGCCCCACTAATTACTTATTCAACAACTAAAACAAGATATTCTCCACACAGTAAGAGCAGCGCAGTCTTATCTCTGCATATCCAACAGCTTAATCCTAGCCCTAGTAATAGCTTATTCTACAAATAATACAGCCTAATCCTAATCCAAAACCCCAATAAATCTATTTGAAAATACCCAAAAAAACAACAACTTAAATTTATTTCAATTAACTAAATATACTAAAAATGACACTCCTGAATTATAACTACTAATCATGCAACACCTACTTAAACTGAAATGAAATCAACACAACAAATAACACATATGTTGTACACTTTAGTAAACCCCATTTTCATTATATTCAAAGACCTACATTTATAGGACCCCCCCTCCCCCAAATAAAAAAGATATTATTCACTTCTAGTCTTGAGAGTATGCAGGATCCTCAATTATAACCTATCACTTATATTTCACACACTTTATACACTCTTAGATTTGTAGCAAACATCCAATAGTCTAATGTCAGCACTATGCTGATAGAATTGTGTTTCTATTATTTGGTTATTTCGGGTCTGATTTCTATACCAGTTGAAGAAAATTGCTAAGACCTTATAATCTAACTCATTGTAAAAGCAGGGCTAATCATTATGTGATGATAACATCAAGCTGAAGACAGATATGTTGGGCTGAAAGGCACAGATATCACAGTCAAGCTGTAAACCATGACGCAATGCATTTTATTCTGACTAATTCTGCCAACAAGCAGGAGTTTGACAACACATGCAGAAGGAAATGTTAAATTGAATATATATTTGAAGATTTATAATTTTTAGGTTTGACATAATCAACATTTGTACAAGTTACTTTATATAGTAATTATATCAAAATATAAGAATTATAAAACTAAATCTCATTGACTAGATCTAAAATTTGGGTGTTTTTATACATTATTAAAAAAGATGACGATAAAATAATCCCTTTAGCTGTGACCAGGTAGTTCTTGACAGCCCATAGCCTTTCTGAGAAAAGCACAGGTTCCTCTCAGTTGTGTGACTGAGGTGACACCTGGACTCATAAGTAGACACAGTGTTAGATACATAAGAAGTGTTTAAAACAAACTGATTTCTACATAAATAACGGAATGGAAACTCTCACTCCTGTGCTACCGAAAGCTGAGAATCTAATGGTATTTCCTGTTTACATCATGCAGGTAATAGTTCAGCAATAGAACAGTAGGGAACAGAAAGAAATGACAATCAAGTGCAAACTGGTGGGTATTTGTCCTTAAAGCAGGTAATTTTATTTATTTGTTCAGGGATTACAATTAAGCTAATTCAGTGGTTAACCTATTTTTCAGAGTTGTCACCTAAACTAAATAACATTGGCTGCATTTCAGCTATGATAATCAATATACGGTAATACTCCATAGTCTTAGTGATAGTCTATCTGTTGTGTTCAAGTGAAACATCACAAAACTGAGTTCTATGTAAGTTCTATTGTGGAGCTACTGTATGCAGTTCTCAACATGCACACAGTTAAAGGTTTTTTCTCAAAACATTGTATACCATTGAGAGGTGAAGTCTTCTGGGTAAGAAAGAAATTCCCAGATTGTACATAGGAGCTATATTGCTCACGATTCCTGGGAAACGAAACAAACATAGCAACTACCGGTAAATACAATTGCCTGCTTTAAGGATGGGTTTCAACTGGTGAAAGCGCAAAAATACTCGGAAGCTAAGTGTGGTTACCTACCTGTGTACTGAGGTCGTCACAGTTGGCAGCATGACCCTGAGGCACGGGAGGTGACAGTGGAGATTGATGTTGTTGTGAATTGACATGTTGTTGTTGTTGTGGGTTGACATGTTTTTGTTGGTTGACATATTGGTTGAGATGTTGTTGGCTGGCTTGCTGTTGTTGTTGGTTGATGTGTTGGTTGACATGCTGTAGTTGGTTAATTTGCTGCTGCTGCTGTTGGTTGAGATGTTGGTTGACTTGCTGTTGCTGATGTTGGTTGACTTGCTGTTGCTGCTGGTTAACATGCTGTTGTGAGCTGATGTGTTGTTGGTTGGCATGCTGCTGTTGTTGCTGGGACTGATTGGATTGTGTGAAAGATGACTGAAGCATGTGCTGTTGTTGGTTGGCATGTTGCTGAGACTGATTGGATTGTGTAAAGGATGACTGCTGAATGTTCTGTTGTTGGTTGGTATGCTGCTGTTGTTGCTGAGGCTGATTGGATTGTGTGAAAGAAGACTGATGCATATGCTGTTGACTGGGCGACTGGAAATTATGAGTATGTGACCCTGTTGGTGATGTCATATGTTGTTGGGCAGTGTTAGGTATATTCTGTTTCACTTGTTGACTGTTTTGGTTCAGTGAGCGTTGTTGAGTGGGTGAATACAATGGGGAGACAGATATAGAGTATGGTTGGCTGAGAGAGGAATTTGTGCCAGGATGCCTCAATTGTTGCTGTTGCAACTGCTGCTGTAAACACAACAAGTACTGCTGTTGCATGCAATGATCCATAACTGCCATTCCAGCCTAAAAACCAAACAAACAAACAAACTGACAAGAGGCACACCAGTAAGACCTGTGCTAAGAAAAGCTTCACAATAATCAACTATCAAATATTTACAACAAGCAATACATAAAGTAGACAATAATAATATTAATTATAAACCACTTGTATAAAAAGTAGTAGCAATTATTTTTCGGTGTTCTGTCTCAAACCCCTGCTTGTTAGCAGGATGTAGTCTGAAGAACGGAATGCAGGAATTCAAGCATAACATTATGTAGGGTTGTGAAGCATTCAATTCCTCATAATATATGCCATAACAATTTAGAGATGAGTTAGCAGTTATAGCTTTCAGAAACTCATAAAATTGCAAGTTCAATATTATGTCATAAGTACTTCGTGTGCTGATCTTTTTTAAACAGCAATCTATACCTTCTATATGATGTCATCTTTTAATCAGCTTACAAATAATATTCATGTTGTGTTCTGGGTGTAAATTTCTGATGGCACTCGAATCTCCTTATCGCACTAACAAAAAAATAATTACAGGCTATGAAAAATAACTGAATATGAAGAAAATAATGATCACTTTGAAACATAAGCCTACAGATAAGATATTGAGAAAGAAAAAATAATCAGCTATGACACATCAGCATACAGATAAGAAATTGAGAAGGCAATAACAATCATGAAACATAAGCCTATAGATACGAAATTGAGAAGGTAATAATAATCAAATATGAAAAATAAGTCTACAGATAAGACCATTGAGAAAGAAAAATAATAATAAACTATGACACATTAGCCTACAGATAAGAAATTGAGAAGGCAATAACAATCAACTATGAAACATAACCCTACAGATAAGATATTGAGAAGGAAACAATCAACTATGAAACATAAGCCTACAAGATAAGAAACTGAGAAGGAAATAATAATCAGCTATGATACATCAGCTTACATTTAAGAAATTAAGAAGGAAATTCGGTAATTAACATACAATGCTTTGTAAATAATCCATCAAGATTGAATACACAGCTGAATGTCAGGCTGAATAAGCATGTCATGCTTACAGAGCTATTTCTTTTAATATTATGCTAGATGACATGAGGAGAACAGTAGCCTAGTTGATAATGAGCTTACTTGCTATCACTGAGTTACAGCATGCCAGGTTCGAAACCACATCCTGACAAAAAAATCTGGGTTGTGATTTCTCGCTTGACACGACCACTCATCCAGTAAACTTAGATGTAAATGAGCGCCTGACACACACGACTTAGGAAAGGTAAAGACAGCAAGGAAGGGTTAATAGTTGCTGCGGCTTAGTACATGAAGAGTTATCATCCCTGATAGCAAGTTGCCACCATGGGACCTACCTTTACCGTAGATGACAATGTACATTAAGAAAAAAAAAACATGAGCATTTCTAAAATTTTAAAACATCAAGAAAAAATCCTTAGAAAGAGAGATGAGGCAACTTCCTGTTCGTCCACAATGAAAATCAACATAAGTGCTTATTATATAATTTTTTAGCAACATTGAAGATATCCTTTGTAGTTATTCTGCTTACTTAACCTGACTTCAGCAGAATGTTTCTTTCCCAAACTGAAATTCAAACTGAAAGAATAGCAATCTCTGGCCAATTCCAGACAATCACAAGCTGATCTTTGTATAAATAATAAATGTCAGAAATTACAGCCGATTGCAGTTGCTGTTACCTTTTACTGCCTTAATTCTCCAGCAGTGTTGATTGATAGAGAAATTAATAACACACATTACATAACAATCATTCCCAGCCTGTTATACGTGTCTCTCTGTTGGAGGACCCTCTCCTGTGTTAATAGTCTGGGCAAGGTTTTTTCTTGTAGCTGCAATTATGATTTGCTCAAATGTTTTTGCTTTTAACTTTCTACTGGATGGGATAGCCAACTCCTACTTAGCCATCCTTAGTTGTCTCTTATCACAAGCAAGACAGCTTTCAATGTTATTATTTGTTCTCCTTTGCTTGCAATGGTATTATTTGTTCTCCTTTGCTTGCAATGGTATATTATTTGCTCTCTTTTCAGACTATAGTAACACATGGCCATCCTCATCAGGTGCTATCTCTACATCAAAGATTGGTTACTATGTACATTAAAACATCTAATCTCTTGCCTCTGTTGTGCACTCTGCATGACTGTACCCTGTCCATCTCATGTTTTCCTTCCACTTAATATCTCTGCCTACATCTTGCTTTTTGCCCCTCGACTCTACCTTCAAGTAAGGCCTCCAAAAAGGTGTCATGTCTTTTAATATGTAAAACACATGGTAACTTTGGTATTTGTTGCCACCTTAATGAAGCCAAGGTAGTATAAGCCATTGTGGTTAAGTCATTCACCCAAAGACCAGGTGACATGGGTTAAAGGCCACTAATTACTCATGACACTGTGTAAAGAAACTACAGTGGTCTATCTGGCAATGTTTATGTGTGCTTATGCTCTGGGAAGTTCAGGAACAGCGTGATCACTATGCAGTATATGATGAATGCGACAGATGTTGCTTTCTACTGGCTAGGCAGCTGAACACATTTTTATTGGTAAGACTTACAAGATGACATTCATTCCTAACTTAAATACCTTGACCTTTAACTAACCAGCTGCATCTCCTGCTGTCTGTGATATCTAAAACATATTCACACAAACTGTAGACATGAGATCACTTGTAATGTTTCATGAGTTACACATGTTCCTCTCCTAAATTTATTACATTTTTTAGAAGAACTGCACAATAATCTGGTTGTTATGGCAAACCATTAACTTATTTGTCTGGTGATCCTTCATGCTGATATCAGTATTCTAGTTACTGGTATATCTAACAAACATTATTAAAGCTACTTCATTCATTAGTTTTAAGCTGTTATGTTTGCATAGTACTGACTTGTAAGGTATTCAATTATCAAATATTTAACAAAACATGCCCACTTCACTGTTAAAATCTAATCTACACATGAAACTAAAAGCTTGGATCAACATTACAAAATTAACAAAACAATTAACATGAGCAAACAAGTCATTTATGTAAGCTCAATAGTAATAGTAAAATTCTACTCTACACAATACTAAAAACACAAGCGGTCACTAACACTACAGTCTTTTACGTAAATAATTACATCTTCAAATTTTATGAAAAGGTAGCACAAATCTCATATAATTCCCAGGGCTAGCAGATAGCCAAGACTACAGACACCTCCTTGTGGTGCATCCTGGTAGCATGCAGTTTTTAAGCTCATGTGCAACACCTGGCCAACGCTTTGGGATCAAGTCTGGGTAGAGCAGACTGAGACGAAATGAGATTTAATTGTATGGAAGACAAACAATATCTCTGAATGCCAACTCTCAGTACCACAGCCAAAACACTGAAGCAGTAACAGTGCACAATGACAATGGTTAGCATGGACAGCTAGGTTGTATTTTTTAATAGACCAAGTTTGAAAGATATGATGAAAACAAAACATAATCAATTTATTGAGTACAATGACAAAATTAAGATAGCACAACACTATAGGGCAGCACATAATGCAAGTTGCAGTACAGCATGGCAATGAAATAATTAATCAATGAAGCTGTACCAGCCGTATTTTAATTCTACTTGGGTATTTCTTTTACCACAACTGTCTTATCCAATATAATTTGCAAATTCTGTGTCCTGTATGCAAGTCCACATCAATTGTGGGAGTTCGGCAAGGATGCATTATGTCCTCAGTACTTTTCAACATATACCTTGAACATATAATACAGGAGACTATTCAGGATTACAACACGCCTATATCGATTGGAGGTCGTCCAATCTTCAATTTGAACTTTGCTTATGATATTGATCTTATATCTGGGTCAGAACAAGAATTACAAAAAGTTAACAGTATGTATGGAATGGAAATCAACATAAAAAAGAGCAAGATCTGGGTTAACAGCACACAAGTAAACAACAACATGATTAATGGGTATGTTGTCATTGTTGTTGCTGATATCAAAATGCTGATGAGTCATGCTGCTCTTGTCAGCACAATGCCAATCTTAAAAAAGTGCAGGTCTTCTGAAGTTGACTTAGTGATCCATACAGTACGTTTGTTGACCGTTAAGGGTGTCTACAGAAGTTTTTTCCAGGAAGTTGAAAGGTAAGGGCAATCAGTAAGGAGGATGAATGGGTATAAACTTGAGGACGTGACTACTTTCAAATACCTCGGATCATGAATATGCAGTGATGGAAAATGTAAAACAGAATTAAAGATAAGGCTAGAGATGGTTTTAGCTGCTATGTCACGGCTAAACTTGATTCGGAAAAGCAACATCAGTGTTAAAGGAAAATCAAACTATATAATTCACCAGTATAAATAACCAAGATGTCAGAGGATGTCCGACAAAGTGGGGAGTGCTGCAGTAACAAAATAAATCAGTGATAAAGACTAATAAAACATGTATATATAGTGCCTGTATATATATATATGTGTGTGTGTGTGTGTGTATATATATATATATATGTATGTATATACAAGTTTATGCGCGCACACGCACCCACGCACACATCAACGACTTCCATTGTATTTTGTTTAATCCAAAATACATTTCTAATACTGTCAACTATTGCCCCCCCCCCCCACACTAATTCTCTATATTGATTATTGGTAACCCCCTGCTCTGTGTTTATCCTTGTGTGACTTTTCACACAAGAACTATTTCAAAACTATTTGTAGTGTTTGTGTGTTTTATGTTTTCAATTATCATCCTTCCAATTAGTATTCTCCTGATCTGATTTAACACTTATAACTTATTCTTTAACTTTTGGCATCTATTTATATATTGCTAATTGTACCTGTTAATAATATGTAGGATATTGCGCACAGCAATAAACATAATTGAACGAGTTTCCACTAATACCTATTTACTTCCTTTCTCTCTATGTACAGGGATACCTTGGTATAAATATCTCTTTACATAAGTTGTTGTTATTGTAGTGTATTTTCGTTTCTTGAAAGAGATCCCATTTGGACAGCAACATGGAAATAGTCCTTGTTATTGCATCTATTGTTATTCAGTTTTTACATTGTTTTGTTTATTTTGATAATAGTTAGTTGTTATAGTAACATCTTTACTTTATTAATCTTTATCGCTAATTCACTAGTGCTTTCTATTGGGCTATAAGGTTGTGAGAATTGGACACTCACTACAAACATGGAGAGACAGTTACATGCTTTCGAACACAAATGTTGCAGATGAATTCTGCCCATTTCCTATAGATAGGATAAGAAAAATGTGTATGTAAGAAATATGAGATGAATACGGGTTCACGAGAACCATAACTTTCAACAGTGAAACTAGGAAAACTTGCATAGTTTGAATATGTATGCTGACATGATTCCTTGTCAAAAGCGATACTACAGGGAACAATCAAAGATGGAAGAAACTGGGGAGAACTAAGAAAATAATGGTCAGACATCAAGGACTGGACAGTTCGGGATTTCTCCTCACTCATCCACATCACTGAAGATAGAAATCACTGGAGACTGTGTGTTGATGCATCTAATGTGGTACCCCTATAACACTGATGGGTTATGGATATGGCAAAGTTTACCATAGTTGGACTCTCAGATGATAAAGGGGTTTTGTGTCTGAAGGCACAGGGGGAATGTGTCATCTAATTACATTAGACCATTAACAGTGGAATATCAATTTCTGGATAGATGTAGTTAATTAACCTACATCCCCAACACCTTTTTCACCATTTTCCATGCTGGAAACTGTCACCATAGGACATATTGGCCTGAAAAGTCTATGGGCACAGTGGTTGATAAACTGTCATGGCTAGAAGTTGATATGATACACTCAATATTTGGATGAGATAATACAGAGGAGACAATTGTCTGGGCAGAGAAGCGAATTAATATAGAGCTTTGCTATAAACTAACAGAACAACATATTCATGCTCTCCAGTGTCAATCACACAAAATCTTGTGTTCATATATAAGAGTGAATGCAAGAAAACAAACAATCTTCAATCAAGAAAAAAAAAGACTTGGAAACAGGAATGTTAAATCTCCAAGCAAATGTTATTCTGTTTCTAAAACTTTGACCATCTGAGCAGTTGATTTATAATGGTATTAAGACACCAAATAATAATCAGCTCAAGATGCTTTCTATTGTTCCTAGACACTAATAATCAGAACAAGGTGCTTTCTACTGTCCCTAGACACTAATTAGTGATTACATGAACTGACAGCGGGACACTCTGGGCATCCACATAGGAATTCCATCTCATTCACCAGATAGTGGGGGTGTTGATTGTATATTTTATAGTCCTACATCTTAATTCCCCCCACTTGTGTCTTCTACCATGGTATCCTCATCCAACTGACCAAATATAAGGAATTCACAATATCCCCCTTGTCCATTGCCATCTGTCCTGACAATCTGCTCTCGATGTCAGTCTGCAAGCTCTCCCATTACCCTCAACTCCAGCATAAGCCAGCTATTCTGAATCTTGCGGATCATGAATTGAGAGTCAAGACACAATAGCAGCCCTGGCTGTCATTATTGCCAATAGAAATTTTTAGGGTTTCCATCACTGCCTCAATTTCCATTCTCATACTGGATGTTGTACTAAGTGTTCCACTTTTCAGCAATGACTTGACATCTTAGAATAACAGAGACACTAATAATCAGAGCAAGCTGCTTTCTATTAACTCTAAGACGCTAATCAAAGCAATCCATTTTCTACTGTTTCTAAGACACTAATAAGGTCCTTAAAACATTATAATTTGAGTTAGCAGTTCTCTACTTCCTAAAATACTAGTAACTAGTTTTTTTCTAGTCTCTAAGGCACTAGTAGTTTTTCTACTGTCTCTAAGACATTAATAAATTTTAGAAATCAATTTTCTACTACTCTAAGACATTAATAATCTTTATAAGTAATTTATACTGTCTCTAGAGGAGCAAGGTAGCCTAGTTGATAGTGAGCTTGCTTGCTATCATCGGGGTACAATACAGTGTGCCAGGTTCGAAACCACGTCCAGGCCCAAAAAAGCAGGGTTGTGATTTCTAGTTTGACACGACCACTCTTCCAGTTGGCTCAGCTGTAAATTAGTATCTGACACATGAGTTAGGAGAAGTAAAGACAGCGATGAAGGGAACTTGCCATCCCACATAATAGTTGCTGCGGCTTAGTACATGAAGAGTTATCTTCATCCCCTACGGAAGGTTGCTGCCATGGGACCTACCTTTATTAGGACATTAATAATCGGAGTAAGAGTTTCCTAATGTCCCTAATACATAAATTATCTGAGTAATTAGTTTTCTACTGTTCCTAATACAAAAGTTATCACAGCAAAAAATTTTTTCATTAATTCTATTATCACTATTCATCAATGAAAGTAACGGTAGTTTTCAAGCATTTCCAACACCACCAACTATCAGAGCTGAGCAAGTAGTTTTCTATTGTTCATAAGACACTAAAAATCTTAGCAGAGCAGGCAGTTTTCTATTGTTCATAAAACATCAAAAATATGAACAGAGAAATTAGTTTTATAATGTTCATAAGACACCAAAAATCAGAACAGAGCAAGCAGTTATACATGTTCATAAGACACCCAAAAAATCAGAGCACAACACATAATTTACTAATATGTTACTGCTTCTAAGATAGAACTAGCAAACTTATTCAGTTCTTTTAAAAATGAAATAAACACATGAGATGTCCCAAAAAAATTGCTATATATTATTGATCTAGAGGAATCTCGTTTTGAAAATTTAGCTTTGATAAACAATACGATATTTACCTCTGATATCCATCACAATATATTAAACCCTAAGTAGATGGCATGAATATATGGTGAGGACTTTCATTTATGGACACCCCACAGCAACTCATCTATACAATTATGTATTTACTCTCTCTGAGTAGAGACTACTTTTTAAAGCATTGCAGAAAGCTGAGAGTTGGAGTCTTCTGGGTATGAAATAAAACTCTTGAGAAACCTCCCCATTGCACCAAAAATACAAGAGCTCTACTGCTTCTATTTCTCATAATTTCTGAGAATCAAATCAAAAAAATCTTTGATATTACTTGGTTCTATGAAACTTTTACATTTTAAGTGCACTTGAAACTTCTATGGTGTGGATTTGTGACATCTGGTATATTCAAACATCACTGAGTGCCATAGACACCAATAGTCCCAGGTTGACCACTGCTATCTCTAACATGTTAAAGTTGACATGTGACAGTGTAATAAGACACCAACAATCTCAGGCTGATCACTGCTATCTTTAACAGGTTAAAGTTGATATCCGAAAGTGTGATAAGACTGATGGGTCTCAGGCTGACCACCAATTTATTTAAACATGTTTAAGCTCACGCCTAACAGTGGTGAGACAGCTCAACATTATTAGGCGTCAGCTTAAACATGTGAGCTGTCTCACCACTGACCATTATTTTTTAATACACTAAAGATGACATCTGACGGAATGATGGTGCCTCAAAATCTAAGTCTGTTCGATGCTATAGTTACTGTGCCCAAGCTGTCTATCTGATTGAAAAAAGAAGCGTTTTTTGCTAAAAACTATTACAATTTAACACTATTTCTTATAGGGAAAATGTATATTTTCTCTATTTTGACATAACTAATGAAGCAGTCTACTGTACAACAAGAAGTACTCCATATAACATGGCTTACCGGTGAGAGTGGTTCTCCTACTTGATTGAGAACCAAAGGACTTGGCAATGATATGTTTGAGCCCTGCCGTTGACGCTGGTCAGGACTCTGGTGTCCGCCTATAGGCATGTGGTGTGGACTAGTTGGACTCAGACTAACAGGTGTGCCTGAACCGGCATTATTATTATATGGATCTTCCTCGTCAAGGGGTGTGGAAAGGGGTGATGGGAACTGTAGTACAGAGAGATCAGGTAATGATCCAGTGTTGCTAGTTGTTACAGAGATAACAGAAGCTTGGGAATTGTTACTTTCATGTTCTTGAGTAGGGTAGATGCTGCACAGAAATTATACTGACTTACAAGAATTATATGATTCAAGAATTATGATTTTCATAATCATGATGAATTCAATATGAATTATATGGAAGGAAAGATGAACAAATTGTGTAACACTGAATATTCTTCTGCAATGTTTATTCTCAAACTCCTGCTGGATCTCTCTTGTAGCAAGACAATAGCCTTACTAGATTTACAGTAGGATATAGTCCAAATTGTGAAAATATGTTGTGTTGCTGTTATATTTAAACCAATGGCCTGGCACATCCGGTTCTGCAGTACCATTGACTATAAATTACTACTGATGACTGTTACACTGAATATAAATTACTACTGATGACTGTTACACTGAATATAAATTACTACTGATGACATGAATGACTGCTGATCAATATAAATTATTACTGATGACATAAATTACAAATGATGACATATGAATGACTTAGACTGAATATAAATTACTACTGATGACATATAAATGACTCCTGGTCAATATAAATTACTAATTATGACATATGAATGACCGTTAGAGTGAATATATACTGTTCAAAGAAAGAAATGCAACATTATTGTAGTGCTAACGGACACCAAATTTCAAACGTGTACCAAAATTCTATTGTACTACATGTGCATGAAGAACATTTCAGAATTTAACAATGAAATTATGTTCATTAAATTTGGTTTGAGCTTTTATTCTTTTTGACTGAAGCCTCCGTTTCTGTAAGGTTTATGGCCTTCCCTGGCCTCAGAGGACAACATCTCCGTGACATTGATCTGATTAGCCGTTGGATCTGTTGTGGAAAATCTGCCTACTTTTCCCACAATGCAAGAGACAACTGTCTGAGATTGGCGGAGTTGTCTGTGGAGTTCATCCCATAAGTGTTCTATTGGGTTCATGTCTGAAGACATGGCTAGCCATGGAATGGTCTGGACGTTGTTGTCAGTGAGAAACTGTGTGGTGAGTTGTGTCGCATGAGGTTGAGCATTATCATTCTGAAAAATTGACCCTCGTGCAGCCAAAAATTAGAAGGATGCTAGGGCGAACAATTTCAGCGACATTCTGGCGTCCTTCATTTTGCACCAGGTCAATTCTTTCCTTGAAGTTGATCGCCACCCCCCCCCACATCAGTACACTTCCTCTGCCATGTGGAAGCGCCTTATCAACGCTGTTCTGGGCTCTGCTGTAAACTCTTCTCCGTACATCGTGTCGCTAGAGCACAAAAAATTATTAATCACTAACCAAATCCCTCTCTGGTCATTCCCTAAGGTCCATCGATGATGCTGATCTATAAGAACAGGAGCTCTGTAGGTTATTCTAGCCCAAAGATCCGCATTGTGCAGTAGGTTCCTGACTGTTTGATTTGAAATTCGATGACTTATAAGCATTAAGTGGACTGTGGAGAAACACAGATTGATTCCTGAGGTTGCGCAGCCATACGAAGGAGTCTTTGGCAGGAATTGTGACTGGATATTTCACTGTCCGGCGATCTTCCGCTGAGCCAGTGTATTGAAATTTGAAATTGTCCAGTCTGTAAGCGTCCAGTGATGATATATCATTGTTCTGTACCGAGATGAACCATACTTGCGCATTGAATTTTCAACTGAATTTATTTGAGGACTATCAATTTTTTATATGCATTCAATAATAAAGTCAGAGTTTTTGTATTCATTAAGTTTAACAAAATTCTCATGAATCTGTCATGAGTTATTGCCAAAAATGTTGTTTTGACCTTGACTTCACAAATCATGAGTTGAGTACAATTCAGGTAACCAGGAGAAGTTCATGACCAGGTGGACACAGTCGATAGGTTGAATGTCCAATCAACAAAGTAACAATACAAAAAAGTAACTTACTTAATATTTGGAACTTCACAGGATTTCGGCCGAGATGGACTCATTTTCTTAGAATCCCAGTAGTTCATTTGTAGGCCGTCGCCTACATTTTCACCAACCATTTCAACAACTGGAGAGGAAATACACAATCTTATATATATATATATATACACACACACACATATATATATATATATATATATATATATATATATATATATATATATATATATAAATAAATATATATATATATATATATATACACACACACACACACACACACACACGAATATATTTTTTTAATTAATTTTTTTTCCTTTCATAAATTCCTAAACTATTACACCAATTCTGATGCAATTTGACAAATTCACTAAGTATGTCCTTGCAGATATACCAAACAATGAGAACAATTATTAGTGTCCTGTAAGTCCGGCAAAGTTCAGAAATGATTGTTACTCCATACATAGGTCGATCATAATGTGCTAATAAAATGAGTGGATATGAAGTCTAAATAGCTTAATCTCTAGAACCCTGTACTATTGTCTAAAAGATGATATCTTTTTAGTTTATTACCAGTAAAATTGTGGTGTTTTTTAAAAATTCTATTAAGTTGAAAACAAATCAATTCATCATCACTATAGAAATATATTCATGTCTGTTGTTACTTTAACCTTTAGCATGCTAAATTAAAATAAAGCAATTTCTTACCTGTCACTGAATAATTTTTTGAAAATTTTTTTTTTGGGGTGTTTGGGAAACATCATAACTTATTTGTTTTTAGAGATTTTAAAATAATTGTTCCGTTGTTTTATCTTTTGGAATTCTCCTACGTTATGTTGAACACTCATCGTAGTGCTTTCAATACATATCTTACTATATTTAGATCTTTCCAAACGACATTGTGTTTTTCAAACATTTTTATTTCTGAATGCTTCACCATGTCAAATTCTTTACTGTAATCTATGAAGCACATGTGCATATCGTTTTCTACTTTATTGCCCTTTCCATAAATGTTTGTATTATATATAAGGCATTTTTGTGCCTTTTCCTTCCACAAATCCACATTGCTCTTCTGCAATTTCTGGTTTTAATTTTCCTCTTATCTGTCTCATGATTATACGAAGTAGGTCATCATGGTCATCTGTTCAGTGGTCTTCACATTCTACAACACCAGGTTTCTTCAGTAAGGCTATGAATATTGATTGCAATAAATCAGATGAAATATCGCCAGTTATAGATGTCATTCAGTATTTTGGTGATTAGTTCTATGTGACACTCCCCTAACACTTCAAATTCTTTTAAATACCTAGGTCTATGGTATTTCATAACCAAACTAACATAATATTGCCTGTGAAACAACAAAATAAAATGTATATGTACTAACTTTGTTAGTCCGTTCCAGACTAGGCCTAGGAATATTTGCTGATACACAACGTGAACATACTTTTCCGATGTGTGGCAACGTGATAAAATTTTACTACTAATAGTTATTAATGTTATACGACATACATACGACATATTGATCAGCACTTAGGCCTAATGGAACATGATGATGAAGATGGGCCTACTACAAAAATATCTCATTTATGTCTGCATGAAATACCAAATATGTACAATATGGAACCAGTAGGCTACAAGAGGAATATCTTTTATATCGCTGATGAAAACTTATTGCTTTGCCAGAGTCCAAAAGGAGAGCAAAGAATTGCGAATCAGTTACTCATAACTATGCATGATGTCGAATAAGAGAATATCAAAGTTTTGATTTGAGTTTGTTGTCCTATCCCATAGGCAGTGCAATGAGACCCACAAGCCAAGCTATAGTCAGATATGTCAGACCTAAAGGCACAGAACTAAGCTGTAAATAATGGCACAGTGCAATTCCTTTCTTCTGGCTACATGATGTTTACTCATTATGAGTTTGTTAATAAACACATAAGAAAAGGTTGCTCGATGCAACTCCCACTTGGGGAGAAATTGTATGGTTAAATTAGCTTTGCATTTTGTTATCTTTTGTTTTTCATTTTCTAATTTCTATTCACAACTTTTAAATTCAAATATCAACAATACAACCTCATTATAACTAATCATGGTGGTTTTACGAAAAAAAGGCCTGTATGTATTATATTTACTTATATAAGGTCCACAACAAAATTATGCGAGTGTGTTTAATTATTTATGTTGTAATTTTTAATGTGCATTTCTCAATATTACTATAATACATTGATGCTACAGCAATTACTATATGGATATTACATATATAAAAATTTCAAACATTATATTTCCAGATAAATTTCTGCAAGTTTGTTTATAAAAAAAATGTGCCAATAAAAACGTCATTTTTTCAATTATCTTCTGCTGATTAAACAAGTTTGATGTGATCAGAGGCTTCATTCGTAATATCTACTTGATTCAATTTTCTTTCCCAGATTCAACTCAACAATTCTTATATCAATAATGGCAGCAAAAAAAAATGGACTTCTTTTGCAAAATCATCTGCCTCTAACGTGTTATGGCAAGAAGATCATGAGAAACAGAAGGTGAACATAATCGGAGATGTGTGACGAGTCACGAAGGGTAACAGCAACAGGAAACTATTCAGCAACATCAAACAAGATTAGATATCAATGCCAATCTGCTAGGCAGTAGAATTTAATTGTTTTCAACTATAATGTGGCAATGTGACTATCCATCTGACACATCTCTAGCAATTGAATCCATGTCTAAGATATGTGGTGATAAAGAATGGGATAGGGAGTCCGCAGGAATGTGTTGCAGTAACTACAAAGTTAATTTGTCTGCCCTTTCAGAACCTTTGAAATCTTTACTTGCAGATCATACTACAGAATCAATTCCTTTTTTAAAAATTTATCCAATCCTATAATTCTGCTTTTTCCATGACTTAATTTGGATCAACTATAATTAAAGAAGTTATATTCATGCACACATTCAAAGTTAGTGGTCAAATATCCAATAGAATTGGTCCATTATGACTATTTAACACTTTGCTCACCAGCAATCCAGAGCGTTTTTGTCCGCCATTACCGAAGGTGCACGCAAAATTTTATACATTGACATTGCTGTTTTTAAAGATTCTTATAAAATCGATCTAGCGCAGGAAAGCCTTGAAACTTTTGTAATGACTGTTTGCACTTTCTGAATGAATTTGAAAGCTCCAGAGTTATTTCAAGTGCAAAATGCTACTTATCATAATGCTAGGCCTAGATTTACATTAATTTCTATATATCATACAATATTTCCTTTGAAATCTCCGATATTTCTTGATAAAAACTCACTTACTAGGTCTATATCGTTATTCCAGACATACCGCCATTTTTTACAGAACATAATTTCTCGGAAACACTATTTTTAGCACATTATTGCAATGGGTATTTCCATTTTTCTGATCTATCATAGCGCATTTGACTAGTGTCGAACTTGGTCGGCAAGGTTCTGTAACGGAAATTCGACTAGCGTCGAAATTGGTCAGCAAAGTGTTAATAGTGCCGTTCCAAATAACTTCAGATCATTATGATCAAACCCATAACCCATCAGAGTCATATGGATGTCACTGTGGAAATAGCACAAAAACATTGCCATGCCTCTCTGTTCTCAGTTCTTTGTTTACATGTGGAGGATCTTAATCCTGTCCAGTCTTTAATATTATCAATGCATACTTTCCTCTGATTTCTTTTTCTTCCTTCCTCAACTGTTCCCTGCAAGATTGTTTTTGAAAGAGAATTGTGCCATATTACATGGCCAAACCACAAGATATTGAAGATATGAAACATCAAGCAGGAAAAAGATGTTGCATAAATCCAGCTACAAAATTGGAAACAATCTTAAGTCTTCAAACATGCATCACACACATAATAATTATATTACGTTTAAATATGCTCTGGAAAGATTTCATACAACTGAATACCATTGTGTTGTTAAAACAGATAAGAGGCCACTTTTGCAAGATGGTTTGATCTCCCAGAATGTAATGAAGTTTCTGTGATAATTACAGTTCAGGAGCATGGCAAAAGAGACATGTTCTTTCAAGTAAAGACCATAAACTACAGTTCATAAATGAAACTTATACATTATAATGCTAGTTAATGAGTCTTATGCTTTTAGATTTATGGTTCGTAGCAACTCTTCAAATCACCTTATCTTGCCTAGAAATCTTTACCCTGTCAATTTTCTGATGACATGTATGACGTACTTACTTCGACGATGAGATGCCTGTGTCATGGGTTGATGTGTGTAATTGTTGCTATTGGTATTTCCCATAGCATTCATATGTAGCGACGGATCAGAGTGAACTCTGTTGAGGAGAAAAATCAACAATGATTGTAAATGTGTATTAAACTAACAGCAATATTCTGACTCTACAAATATTTCAAATACTTGTTATATATAAATATGTATTAATTACACAAAGTTGCTGAGTCCTAGGTGTTGGTTGGAACTAGGTTTTAACAAAGCAAAACAGTGTATGGATAAAGAAAACTATGCAGAGAATTGTACCAGATTCGTCTTATAAACAGAGCATGGTGGAATTATTTTATATAATTTTTTTTAATTTATCAATACCGCTTCATGTAAAGGATATTCTTTTCTCAACAAATGCTGAATTGTTATGTTGAACTTATATATACAGTTTAATTGCCAATGTAACATGAGTGACCAACTTTTCTTCATCTTTAAGCTTAAGATCACTCAACAAAGTTGGAATCGAGAAACTAATCCTTTTGAAATAGAGACAGACAGAACTATTTTAAATACAGAAAATATTTCGTATCTTTTTATGTTTAAATTGTTAGTCTTGCTAAATATTCGAGTTGGAAGAATATTCATACTCATGTACAACAAGTCAACATTCTTTTCATATCCAAGTGAATGTTTCATTTCTAGTATATTTATGCACCATTGATCAGGTGTGATATCATAGGAAATTTACATTTAGTAGTAATGAAGTATATGATTAAAGGTCTTCATTTCAGTTTCCCATACAAATTAACTTCTACAAACAGCCTCAGTAATGACTGAGTCTAAACAGAATTATATGTTGATGTACATGGATTTAGTCAAGTATAAGTATTTCACTCTCAAACCATACATGTCAGTACTGCTCATATTTAATGTAAATGAAACTCATAATTAGAGTTCTTTTGTGTTATGGGAGTTTGGTCACAACACAAGACCAAAATATAATATGATTAAATTCCCCAAATGAAAATTTCAACACACCCATAAGGAAATTCCATGCACAATACTCCTGTTTTTTGCTGTTGCTTTCAGGATGGACATCCAACTATATATGACCATATGAGAACACATGTCATGGAATGAGTGTTGTTGGAGGGTGTGATAGAAGGCAGTAGAGGCAAAGATATTCAGGAATGCATGCTCATGTCACTAGAGGAAGCGGGACAACTTGCTAGAGACAGTGGGATATTTAGGAGATTCATAAGGAAGACTATACATTCTGGAAAAGAATACATCACATGACAACAAATCCCCCCAAGGATTGATTTAAATTCAGTTTCTATGTATTAATAAATGCATGTTCTTTTTTAAGAAATTTTTTTTTATTTTTCATATTTGCACATTGCTGCTGCTTAGCAAGATGAAGTCCAGAGAATGGAATTTGTTGTATTCAAGTTTATGACATGACAGAAATATCTGCACCTTTCTGTCTTGACATATATGACTTCTACAAGACATATTAAGACCATTTTATCCTGCTATAGTGTAGGATAAAAATTGCATGAATGGAGAGAGACTTCAGTAAAACGGTACACTATATGGTCAATCTATATCATTTACAAATACAAACATTGGTTAGATAACAGTTTACAAGAAAAAAAAAGATAGAATGGATCGACGTTTTGACCAAAAGGTCTTTATTAGTCTTTAGTTTTACTTATAGTTTCATGTAGACTATATAACTGTGTGTGTCCTCAGCATATTCTTGCTTCCAGTCTTTGTGTATGTCCCCATCTTGATAAAGACTTTTTGATTGAAACTTTGATTCATGTTATCTGTGTTTGTTTCTTATAAAACTGTTACTTAACCTATTACATATTTTTTTTATTATACATATTTAACACAGTGTACGATAGCTGAATGCATCACTTAACCCTCATTAGTTGCCTTTTAAAAATTGTACAGCAACTGAAGTGTTACTCCTGCATTTGATCTCAAACTCCTGCAGATTAGTAGAATGTATTTGGTGTGTCATGGTTTACAGCTTAGCTGTAGTATCTGTGCCTTTTAGCCTGATACTTCCAACTTCAACATGTCTTCTGAATCACTGTCACTCCCATATAGGATGGCATACTCCACCCCAAAATCTCCTTAGTCATCTCTTATTATTCTTCTTCTTCTTTCGTTCACTTGAAACATGTCTATATCCGTAATTCTGTCTCCTGAATAAAACTCACTGTCCTTTGTAGTTCATACAGTGTCCCATAGAGCTTTGATTCCAGTGTTGTTTCCTCTGGCCAATATGTCTGCCTCAGCGTTTCATGCTCAGAACACTCTTGAAGTATATGTTTGGCACTCTGTGCTGCCTGTCCACATGGCAGTGTTGCCAATCTTGAACTTTGTATACATGTGACTGCGGAGTTGGTTGTGTCCTGTTCTGAGACGTAGAATTATTACTTGTTCTGATCTGTTCATAATGTGTGATAGTCATCTTGTGTTGGTGTTTGTGGCTTTCTTATTGACTTGATCATCTGTTTTTTATGATGGTAGGTTATTGGTATATCTGGTTGGTCTTCGGCAGCACCTTCTTTAGCCAGATGGTCTACTTTTTCATTTCCTGGTATTCCACAGTGAGAGGGTATCCACTGCATGGTTACCCTATACTGGTAAGACAATTAGTCACCTCTTATGACATTCATGAAAAGTAACAGTATTGGTATTCATTATTCCCCTTTTGGGCCCTTTCAGTGTTACCATTCTATTACTATAGGCAAAGAAGCATTAAAAGCTGTACATAATTTCTTAGGTTTTAATAATACACATTTGGGAACCAGGGTAGGTGATAATTGCAGAGTTTACACAGAGTCAAACATACAAAACAAAACATTATATAATTGGATTGGAGACCAAACTGGCGAACAGGATAACGTCAAAGCAAACTAAGCAGTGTTCAATATCTGTTAGCAGATGGCAAATAGTATGCATGCTCATAGCTGCACATAAAATGTTAGATGCTAAATAACAGAGATGCTATAGATCCCATGGCTGGTTATTAATATTTCTAATGTATTCTCAATGTAATTTACTATCTGTGCTATGCAAATGAAGCTTTGCAGTATTGACAATGAAATGTAAGTATCCCATGCAGGTGCCGCTGTCAGAAATATAATAATCTCATAACTACAAACAATCAAACCTAAAGTCTGATTCTCCTCTCTCTACAAATAGCTTTAAAATATACACATTTTATTATCTCTACAAATAAGTTACAAAGTTTTAAAAAAATGTACATGCTGGTGTAAACATATAAGCCTCATCTGAAATAAGCAAATAAAAAAGCTCCAATAGAAAGTTAACCTGTAGACTGTGAAGTATGTCCCTTTTTACCATAAAACCAATGTTATGGTTATATGTGGATATGTAGGGATGATACAACTTGTGTTCACATCTCTAGAGAAAATGCTTAGGGAAAGATTTTCGCTAGAGATGTGAATGCAAGTTGTATCGTCCCTACTTGTTATGTGATATATATGTGTATGTTATCTTTGAAAAAGTCCTTTTGGTCCAAACATCGATTTGTGTGAGTGCCTATGTGTTTCCTATTAGCAAAACTTCATTACCTTGTTTCACTGCCTTACCTGTTGGATTTCAGTTTTGCGCAGTGAGTACATATTTCCGATTTTCATACAAATAAATAGTATTGTGAGTTTGAATATACATCACACTCCAATGTCATGATATATGTATGGAACTGCATTTAGCTGTGTAAATGATGACTTAGAATCAGTCATGTGTCTAACTTTAAGTATTCATGTTCGCAAAGTTTGTCCTTTTCATGCAGTTTAGATTAATGCCAAACACATTAAATATACTGTATACATATATTGTATACAGTATATACAATTTGTTAAATATACTGTATACAAAGGCAGACCAAGAAGACGATGGACTGACGACATTAAAGATAGCATGAATACATCATTGGAAAATGCAAGCTGCATCTCCAAAGACAAAGAAAGGTTCAGGGGGTTCATTGGGAAGACAATGTTCTGGAGATAATACATCACATGACACACACATATATATAAATATTTGAATTGTAAGTATCATGAAGAACTCCAGAAGTATTCTGATATGCAACTCAGTAATTTCATCTAGATGTTTATCTATTCATTCACCTTTCACTCCCTGTGGAGCATGGGTACATAACAAAAATCTTCAATTTTATCATATTGTTAGCTATTGCTTCCAATTCTTTCTATGTCCCATGCAACCTTTTCATATCTGGATTATGAGGAATGGATTCCTGTTCCGATTGTCTTTCAGAAAACATTTTAAAAAGTCATCATGCTCAATCGAGTTGAGGGGATGTATCCAGTGAGTGTGGATGTTGAAGTCAAGGCACTCATCCATGAATATGCAGATGATAGAGATGTGATTTGCACAGATGGGTTGTCAATCCGAACCTGGTGGTGCGCATGGGCCCATGCTCTGCGAACATGCTGAACTCCCCAAACCATCAATATAAAAAACGATATCTTTATCTGAGGAATATTCACTGATCAAGTCTGCACTTCTGAATCTATCTGCAAAGGAATATCAGTGACTTGTTTCCTGGCAAGTGTTATGACTTGAATGAAAATTTGTAAACTTGATAGGCTTACTTTCCAACTCTTCTCCATGTTTAATGTCCATGCTCAACGTCTCCATGTTAAACGTGCATACACATTTTATGATAAGTGAGACTCCTGTAAAACTGTATAACAATAGTACTTACATAAAACACGATGCGGCATCTTTATGCCATTAACCACCTACTTCTGTTAATATACATTTCAATATGTGCTGATCATTATGGTGTCCGTGATATTCAGGTCGCTGCCTTAAAGGTCTTGCACCAAAGACAGAGCTGGATACACCCTTGAAAATCACTACATATTGCAGTTTGGTACTCTTAAGTCATCATCATCATCAGGTGCCATGCCGGGTGGCGTAGGCGGTCATTGCTCTCCACAGCTCTCTGTCCACAGTATTATATATCAAAGTCGTTGTTGTTTCTTTGCTGTGCCAGGTTGTCAAACTGTCTAATATTTTCTCACGTTGTCGCCCTCTGTCTCTGGTGCCTTCAATCTTGCCTGTTGTGATTATGTTCTCTAAACCTGCCTGTCTCATGAAGTGGCCAAAAAAAGAAGATTGCCTTTTTCTTATATTGTTAAGGTCCGTTTCGCATTTAACTCTTTTAACACCTCTACATTAGTTTTTCTGGCAGTCCATGGTATTCTCAGCATTCTTCTGTAGAACCACATCTCTGTTGCCTCCAATCTCCCACTTCCAGTTTGTTTATTGTCCAAGACTCGCACCCATATGTTAGTATAGGGGTTATATAGCACTGCATGCAGAACTCTCTTTCTCACCTCTAATGACAAGGTCATATTACACAGTATATTTTTCATTTTTCTGAATGTTGTTTTTGCCTGTCCTATTCTGCATCTTATTTCTGTTGAACTTCTTCCATCTGCTGTTATAATTGTACCTAGATATTTGAATTGGTGGACCTGTTTTAATACTATATCATTCACTATGATCTTGCAAGGTGTGTTATTTTCTTTCTTTGAAATAACCATTACTTCTGTTTTCTTGATATTTAGGAAGAGGCCTTTCTCTTTGCTTTCTGTGACTACTACTTTAATTAAGTTTTGAAGGTCTTCCTCACTTTTTGCAATCAGAACAGTTTCATCCGCATATCTCAAATTATTTATGTTATGTCATCCCACTGATATTCCTGAGATATCTACTATTGCACGCAATATGTTTTCACTGTATAGAGAGAACAGGTCTGGTGAAAGCACGCAACCCTGTCTGACTCCTTGTTTTATTTGTTGAAAAGGGACAAATTGCTTTCCTACTCTTATTGCTGCTGTTTGTTGCCAGTACATGTTCTTGATTATTTTTAAATCCTTGCTGTCAATGTTCAGATTCTCTAGCATGTGTATAATTTCGCTATGTTTAACTTTGTCAAAAGCTTTAGTGTAGTCTATAAAACAGAGGTACAGATCTGTTTTTACCTCTATAGACCTCTCTATTAGTGTTCTCAATATATAAATCGCATTGTTGGTGCCTTTGCCTTCTACAAATCCACATTGTTCTGGACTTATTTCTGGTTTTATTTTGTTTCTCACTCTCTTCATGATGATTCTGAGAAGTATTTTGGTTATTTGGCTCATGAGGCTGATTGTACGGTGTTCTTCACATTCGGTGGTACTGGTTTCTTAGGTAATGCTATGAATATGGACCTCATTAAGTCATCGGGTATGTTTCCGCTGTTATAACTCTCTTAAGTCACTTGGTCTTAATACCAATCATTCATTTAGATTTGAGAGATGTGGATTTTGATTTGTCATTCATGTTGTTTTCAGACATAGTTGTTTTATTTCATTCTCGTTCCATATTTTTTTAATGCACATCTCTATGACTACTTGTGTATACCTACATCATTGTTACCCTGATGTCTATACTGTTAAATAGCTACCATCTAATGCTTTTGTGATAGTGTCATTATTTTTACTGTTTGTTCACTTTGGGTTTTCTTGAAAAAGACCTTAAGGTTAAAACATTGAAACTGTCTTATATATACTGTTATTTGTATAATTTTTTCATACCCATACCCTATAGTCTGAAGCTCTGGGTATTCATTGTAAAGCTGATTGACCTTATGTTTTATGTAAGTACTATTGATACACTTTTATAACCTTATTATCTGCCTTGCCAAGTATTTATTGCCCCGTTTTAATCTGTTGCCTTTGACAGTCTAAATATCACCATATAGTGGATGATTCTTGTCTGCACAGGTATGACCTGGCAACCTTTTTTCTCTTTACATCATAGTCGAGCACGGAGCACATCACTATTCCTGTATCTTTGGGTACTCTAAAATGATATGCATAGATTCATTTTCGATAGCATCTAGTCAGTCAATCTGTGATGGACTAAGGATAAAAATGGCCAGGACATACTCTAACATCGACAGGACAACTACCTGATATAGAAATATAAGCAGCCACTGTATGTTCCCACTAAAAACAGCAGCCATCACCCTCATCCCTGTCAATCTCTTTTCAACTCTTAGTATTGTGTCATTTACATAGATCATTGAAACAGACATCTCTCGAAAAGCACTCTTAGGTATTTTAAAGTTGGCATTCTCCATACTATCTCTTCATATAAATTGGTAGTTGGCATTGATACATAAACAATATGGTTATTTAGAGAGAACCATGTCACAACTTTCTTCAGGCTCAAAGCTCCAGATTTACTACACTACTGACCAATGCTATCTAATTCTCTTCTTAAGTTTTGTGCAATTTGTCTTCTTTCAAACTCCTGATGATATACCACAATCATAGTATCATCTGCAAATGAGAGGATTATATCACTTCTAATAAGCTGTTCTGCAATCATGTACATATTAAATTACACAGGAGACACAGATGAAAGCTTGTCATTTTCTAGTTGTTTCTTCTGTAGTCCAACATGTTTCCAATTCACAAGATAGTGATGCCACATGTGTTAATCTATATAATCACAACAGATACTAAAGACCCATGAGATAAGTACTCCAAGAGTAAGTGGACTCGAGACTGAGTTGTAAATTATATATATATGTATGAAATAACTGTCAACACCGCCATGCTTCCCATTTGTGCTTATGTAAAACACAATGCTTGCAATTAAAGAGCTGCAGGGAGATTGCTTGAATGATAAAGGCTTCAAGGCCTTCCTGTTGTCACACAATGTGCTGTGTGAGTTTTTTAATTTACCCTGTGACAGAAAAAATTCCAGTCCTTGCCGGGAGTTAAAACTCTGGACATCACTGTTGTGAGTTCAAAGGTCCAACCTTTCGGCCATTCACCACCCTCATGTGTTTATGTGCATAGGAAAAATAATGTGCATCAAATTCTCACATTTGGTTTCAAACAGGTTAGCTTCAGTTAGCATCTTTTGCTGGTTTCTGCACAATGTCTTGAAGTTCTGTTTTTAAATTGTGCTGAAATAAAGTGCCAAACACCATTCTCTGGAACATACATAAGTATACATATTTTGCTATGCTAAACATTTGTATGTGCTTTCAAAATGTCACATACACAGAACTGTCAAGTTTCTGGCATTTAGAAATGTCATACAGTGGTAATGATGGTACAAATACTTAACAAAAAAAGTACATGTTATGCAAATGTGGCCTCATCATGCGATAACAGTAAATGTTTCTAATAGATTGGATGATTACATTGAGCTTCCGTGACACAGAGATAAAAAAATGCAAAGTGTTAGCTGGTACTAATTTGATCTTCGTGTAACGAACTGAAAAGCCCCCCCCCCCCCAGGTATTCCAGGGGAGGGGGAAGAGAAGGCCTCTTAGTGCATTACACGTAGATCAATAGATGTTGAATTGTAAGCACATTTAGCGAAAAGTTCAGTTTGTTAAATAATGTATGAGATTAACTCTAGTAAAAAAAAAAAGGTCACATCTGCTTAACATGAACCCAAAAAACATGACGGACAAATATGCTGAACATGCAAAATAAATATGACTTTACATAAAATATTAACTTTTTAAATATACCATTTTTACAAAACTGTAAATAGAAAGCAACTATAACTGGACAAGTGGGTTATGGTTGATTAATTTCTATGTGAAGAGAGAGATGGAGAGAGGAAATTGCGCAATAAAAAAAAATTAAAATTCTAGGCAGTAAAGCTATTCAGGCATTATATAAAATAAGATTACAAAAACAATATGGGAGTGTGACGACTTTTTTTTTAAATAGTGACCTGATTTCACCTTCAGTTATATTTTACTGTTACTCTGATGAGAATTAGCATCACAGATTTACACATTTAAATAACTTGATCCATTTATAGTAGTTTTGCAATAAATTTCTTCACATAATATAAATGGAAAAGGCACTTATTAGTGAACAATTGTTTGCACAAAGTGACAATTACTAATTGTTGCTTTTTTTAAAAATTCACATTCATCAGTTTTGAATATTCCTGTGACGCATTCACTATTGTAGTTTAACCTGATATTTATTGTGTAGATTAACCTAATTGTAACTACCAATAATCTTTACTAAAACTTCATATCACTCATATTGCAAATATACAATATCTTGCAGCCGATTCAATGCAAAGGATAGATGAAGCTATTTAGGGTAACCTGGTTACAAAGAAGCAGGTAAGTACACTCACCGAGACCAAGATAAGCCACTATACTGATAGCGGTGCATCTTGGGTAGCCCAGAACTGGTAAATGGAAAATTTAAATTGCAAACTAAACAGAAAAAAAGGAGCAGAAAACTAGAACCACAAGAAAGTATGATAAAATGAGTGAATAAATAAAACACACTTTTCACAGTTGCCATAATGATAATTTATAAAATGTCACAACTCATGCGTACGCTCAAGATATATTTCTGAAACACAATTTTCATTAATAAAGAAAAAAGTATCCACTAACAGATAAATATTATTTAGTGATCACATCACGATACTTCTTGATATGAACAATACCAGGGTTCATATTATCTGGGATGTTCTTTTGTGCTGAGGGGAGGTGGTAAAGAGAGAAAAAGGTCAAGTATGTTGATATTACGGACCATTACTACCACAGCAGCAGTATGCCACTATCCACACAGCTAGTGAACATAAAGGAATGGCAGCATTGATACAGCTTAGCACAAGCTGCATGAAAAAAAATTGGCAAAATATGAGACTGAATACTACTTCTTCTTCTTCAGCGTTCATTCTCAATCTCCCACTGGATATCTCTTGTAACAGGACAATGGTCCTACTATATTTCCAGCAGGATGTAGTCCAGAGAATGGAAATGCGTTGTGTCGCCGTTTTATTTGCGCCAATGGCCCGACACATCCATCTTCGGTGGGAGAGTGAATACTATGATAGATTATTTTAGGAACATTGATTTCAGGCATTATCTGCTGAAACATCTAGCTTTGACTCTGCTCCATCTCAACTTTTCACATGTATTGAAATATTTTCACAACGAGAAAGCAGTCAGGAATTAGATGTTGCTGTTAGAGACTACTTGAGGCACCCACCTTAGCTTTAGTTAAAAGCTGAGAGGAAACACACCCACCTCCCTTTTCAGCCATTTGCACTTGCTACGAATGTTGAACTGATTTTAAATACTTGAAAGGTAGAATAACAACAGATCACAAACCTAACACATAATTGTACATCTAGCCATGTCCGACTCTTGAATAACATAATCACAAGAGGATAATTGTACATCTAGTTATGTAGTTATGTCCCACTCATGAATAACATAATCACAAGCACAGCACATAATTGTACATCTTGTTATGTTCCATTCTTGAATAAAATCATATAATTAACATCTAAATGGAATTTTGAGTACATAATCTTGGATTGAATGCTGAAACAGAGAGTAGAACAATTACATTGTTGGTGTGCAACATTTTTTGGTCTGCAAGCCAGATTGGATCTATTTTGCGATAATTGGAGACAATGACCTTTTTCAAAATTGTATTTTTTAATGTTTTATGTTAAAAAGACAAGCACCGAAAAATGTCTCTGCACAATAAGACTTGCCACGATTCTCTAGCATCGGACATCAAATGAAAGCTAGCTGCAAGAAACTCTACTTTCATCTATTAACGTTAGTGGTTTGATTTAATAATTTCGTCATTATCTATGTTTAGCATTGCATTTTCTGGTTTAGTTAAGACAGCTTGTGACGTGATATCATCTAAGAGCAGTGGTCCATGTATATATTTATTTAAAGTCTACCTGGTTGGCTAGAAAAACTTGTATTTTGCTCACTCTCACTTATGGGAATGTCATCTATGCTATGATGCTGGTTTCTAATCAAGAAGCAACTTTAAAGCAAAATGTCACTTTCTTTTCATAAAGTTTCATTCATTTTACTAACATTAAAAATATCATTTTTAACTTCTACCCCAGACGCTGAAAGGCAACAAAACTGTTTAGCAAATATAAAATTATCATTATTCTAATCATTATACTAACTCTAAAAATATCATTAATCTAATTATTAGACACACTGCATCATATGATAAAATTCAAAGATCACTACTTAAATCTATCCAGAAAAAAATGTAGTTTCAATATTCTCTCTGGGCTGTGCTTCTCGCTCTGTCTATCATTAACATGAATATTTTTCACATGCACTTCCTATGGAAAAATCATGTTCATTTTCTCTGCTGTAGTGTTCATTTTTAATATTAGTAGAAGAATGTAATAACTAAACAATATTTCTATATAATATTTATTTGCTGGAAGTTGGGGAGATAAGACCTCGTCAAGGCATGTCTTTTCAACCATTGACAGCTTTACTTTGTTTATATCAGACATAAGACTATTAAAAATGTTGCATCTCAAATCCATTGTAATCAAGAGTTGCAACAATTTTTAAAATATAATTTCAAGGGCACATGTGTAATAGTTCGATCCTTTTTATTTAATATTTATTTAGCACGACACTGGCAAAAAATCCTTTAATGTTATGGTAGCAAATTTGCAACTCGTCACTATGCAGATTTTTGAATAACATTAACCAGTTTAAATTCAGCTTTTAAACTAGGAAAATATGAAATTACGGCTAGTAATAATCAAGCTTTCTTTTCCGATAAGGTCGTGTACAAAAGAACTGATAAATCATATCACTTTTTACATTTTCAATCATCTGTTTCAATCATCAAAATCAAGTTGACATGAAAGCTATTTTAGTCAAATTCTTATGGATTGTAATTCAAATGATGCAGAATTGTTGGAAATTACGTTTGTTTTTAAAGTAGACATTAAGAACATGTTAGTTTCGTTATGAAATGTAGCAGCAATATAGTTTGCATTGAATATATCTATATTTTCATAACTACTAGATCTAGGCTTAACAACCACAATGTTGTTCATTTTCACACATGATAGCAAGTTAGTTTAGTTAAGAAATAACATCAAAAATAAAAATGATCGGCCTAGGAATTATGCAGCACTTCTTTAAGGAATACATCAGTCTAACAAAAACACGTGAGTCAATATTTTAAAAAATTTGTGTTGTATTTTTCATATTCACCGTTTTCTCACATACTAACAAAACTTACATCATTAGATTCAGTATTTAATTATTATTTCTATTTTTAAAATATATACAAGAATCTCTAAAAACAAAAATAATTATTGCGTTTTTCAAACACCCACCTCAATTGTCAAAAACTATTTCAGCTGCAGAGGGGAATTTACACAATTTTATATGGCATGGCAACGGTTAAACTTTTATAATTTGCACAACTCTGCCAACATTTTTATAGATAAATCCAGGAATCGGATATCTTACCCTATTCCTGGATTTACCTGTTGGATTCCAGTTTTGTGCAGTAAGTACATATTATCGATCTTCCAACATTTTTATATTGGTTCTAAAGGAAATTAAAAGTTATAGGAGATACTACTAAAACACTTTGAAAACAACACAAAAATCTTGCCTCCTTTCTTTGTTTTCAAACCTTTGTATGTGTGTGGAGATACTTAATCTAATCAGCCTTCAATATTATATATATATATATATATATATATATATATATATATATATATATATATATATATAAACTTTCCTTTGTCCTCTTCTTCTCTCTCCCTAAATTGTCCTTAATCTTTACAATGCAGAAAGTGGTAGCAGAATTGAGACAGTTGCTAAGCTATTTTGCAACTATGAACAAATGTTTAAATTTGACTTTTTCTTCAGAGAAAAATGTGGCAACACTTAGCCTTTATATAGCATAGTTTCCAGTCAAAATGCAGTGGAAGAGACCTACAGATTAATAGCATGTGCTTAGTTTCTGTTAACCTGTTTCAATCAATGCAATCCGAATTGAAATGGCAGCCATTTTTAGAGAAATTCTTATGGATTGTTTTTCTAATTATGAGGAATTGTTGAGAATTGCATTATTTTCAAAGACTTAGTATTGTTATGAAATTACATTGGGAACAATCGACATGGACATCGTCCACTGAAAATAAATCTTGCTGTGTGTCCAAAAAAAATTCTTGGATCTACTCTTCCAGCTTGACAGAGAGATTGAAATTTAAGCATTTTATTTATTTTCACAGATGATATTATGAGCACATTAGTTTGGTTATAAAATAGCATAAGAAATATGACAGGTTTAGGAGTACAGTAGAAATCAGATTATCTGAATTAATTAGGGATCGGGCCGATTCGTATAATCGAAAATTTGGATAATTGGATATAGCTCAGGAATGAAGAAAAACAAGAGTACATACATACAATCACATATTGAAATTAACAGAATGTTATTGATAAAATTACAGTAATTGTAAGCAACTATGTATTGCAAATAAACTACATAGTAACGGCACGTGCGTACTGCCCCGGGACCTTTCTACCACATCCGCTAACGCTCTCGCTATATAATTATTTCACCCAAATTTGATTAAGATAAACAGGAATTGGCTACGTGGATTTCTACTGTATATTGATGGAATATATCAGCCAGACAAGGCACATGAGTCAGTCATTAAAAAAAATTTAAGTGAAGCCTTTTTATGTTTTTGTTGTTCATTATGTAACTCTAATAAAATACAATCTGGCGTGGAGGGGGGAAGTTATATAATTTATATTTGCGCAATAAAGATTAATAAAATAAACCTAAGAATATCCATTATGACATTTCTGTGAGCAAAACAGGTTCATTTGGTGGTGCACCTCTTCTCTCCAGGTCTCCTAGTGTGAGTTTACATTAATATAATTGCCCTAATCTTCTTCTCAGTTTGCAACCACAATCACCACCATTTTGAATATCACCAGGAAGGAGGAGAAATAATTTAACAAATTGCACATTAATCACTCAAATTCAGCTTAGGAGAACACAATACATTCTGAAAAGTGGCAGACTCATGTTTCTGACTCCCTTTACAGGGCAGACAGACACATTTTATATTGCAAAATTCACATTATGAGACAGGATAGTAAACACAAATTCACATTCATAATGACTGCCATCTTGGTTGAAAACAACTATTCAGAATATGCAATTTCAAACAACTTACCTACGCCAACTTGTATCTGGCGGAGGAGACAGGTGATATGCAGAGCCATATGGTGAAGAATCAATCTGTGAAATTGTATTTTTAAAGCACAGTATTTTAAATAAACAATATATATATATGCATACATACATATATGGTACAATATGGAGAGAAGTACCTACATTTTAACAAAACAAATCATTTAATTATTTAGCGAAATGAAATATCAACAAGGACACATTTTACTTTAGTCACTAGATGCATCGATCTGCAAGCTACACACTGAGGATTCAATTAATTAAACCATGTTGACAAGGTTTGATAAAAAGTTGGAATGTAGGTACTTCTTCCCGCATTAGACATATATATATATATATAGACACATACACACACATAAAAAGGAGCAGTCTATATCTTATTCAATAAGCTAAATATGATGTTAAAACTATACAATAGATTTACAAGCGTGCACAATTATTTACATTTGCTCGTGAGTTCCATAAACATAACTGATCAGTTAGCATAGCTGACATCCAAAGATTCCAAATTCAACTATCAAGGCACTCACTTTTCAGTCACTACAGCTGAAAACTGTATCAGAAGTTGTGTATGAAGTAGTATCACGAGTAAAATAATTTCCCTACGTAACCAAATTCTGCACAGCAAACGACATTCATGAGATCATTACTGTCCTTAACGTATATCTGTTAACGTACACGTTAACATAGATGTCTGTTCTATGTATGACACTGGGGAATTGGAAATGTCACTCTCAAACAAAACACCGCAGTTATTCAAATTGGATTACGCAGGTAAACAACTTTGTGAAATTGATGACCCTAATTCTCTCAGAGATATTGCAATCATCACATGAATAGCTTCACATTCGGTTGACGTTCTCCTTCCTTCTCTCATCATATTTAAAGGAAATTTAAGCCAAGTATCAGCACTAATGTTTGACATTTGCAATGTTGATAATAACAATTTTGATTTTGGGTACATTTATTATTCCCTCTCTTCCAAAAACTACAATTCAGAGCAAACTCCTTATCATTACCAAAAAAAAGGTAAAGATGGTACCCTCTGGTGGAAAAGTCATACTTCTCACACTTTGAAACTTTCATGGAGTAGTACTCACCAATTGCTTTTCTTGTGGCCATATGTACTGCAGTCTATAGTACTATAGAGTACAACTTTATGTACTACCAAAGTCTTCTGAAATTATTAGAAGAAATTACGGGCAAAAGATGTGGAATACTGTCAAAAGGAGTTACTTCAGGATTTGTTGGCTTGCACAGCTCATGGCTCCTTTGTTCTTGTCCAACAGTGCAGGTATGAAATTATACTTTTCAACACTCAACAGTCTTTACATGGAGTGACTTCCTCCTGTTCTTAAACATGAAGATCCCTCTTCATAGACACTATTTTTCAGACCAACAGGTTCAACTGAAATGAATATGTGGGTCTGTGTAAAAAATGGGTCTACAATCAAGGCATTGGGAAAATAAAGAAGAGATAGATGTGCCTCAGCTTGAGTGCTGCATAATTATAGAGGACTAAAGAACACGTCACAACTCCTTCATACTATATTGCAAAATGATCTGCAAACCTTCACATTCAAACTTTCAGTAGTTTTTTTGCACAGTTGACTTCCAAATCTGACTTCTAAAAATTGGTACCTGCTTTCAGAGTTAGGGAACAATTAGGACTTACTACCGTAGATACTAAGTACTCTGGCGATTTGAGAAGCTATAATTAAATTCGCACAAATTTGTGCTGATTTGAGTGTAGTGATACAGATTCTAATAAATTGCCTTGTCTGATCTATTTGTTTAGAAGATGAGTTTATAATAGAAAATGCTAGACAACTACACCTCAATGAAATAATTGCATAATTCTTCTTCTGCTGCATCCACCTCATACTCCTGCAGATTAACATGATGTAGTTCGGAGAAAGGAATGCGATGTGCCATGGTTTACAGCTTAGCTGTGATGTTTGCACCTTTCAGACTGACACATCCGACTTCAGCATGGCTTCTGTGTTCAACTCTTGTTGAATTTTGAATCTTATGAATTGACTATGTCTTTTGTTCAGACCACCTGTCTTCTAATTAAAATAAACAGTTACAATTAAAATAAACAGAAGACATACACAATTTCATTGGACATATGAACTTGTATATACAACAGAGATAAATAGCACAAAATTGAATAAGACAAAAGGAAAAAAACCTTGACAAGAATAATTTATAATGGGTAAACAGTGAAAAAGACAGTAATGAAATGTTAAAAAAAATAGTTGTGGAATAAATCAATCTTTTGTACAATTAGGTACTGACAGATGATGACACAGGTTTAGCTACAAGACATATTCAGAGATTTTATTGTATGTTTGGTACAAAATAGTCAACTCAAAGTAAGAATATTGAGTTGGGAGATAGATAATTAACTACATGTTGTGACAATAAATGAAAGAAACAGATACATTCTTTCTTAAGCAAACTATCAATCAATGTACATTTCAGATATTTACTTAATTTTATTACAAGACAATGTACCCTTTTATCTGCTGGAAAATTTCTACGGTGTGGTCCAATTTGCTGCCTTTGTCTGTCCAGTCTACTATGCAATATAGGTGACTTGCCCTGCTTCAGGTCATCTATTTGCTGCAGTGTTGCCTACAATAATGAAAATATCTGTAGTTTCTTTGTGTGAAGTATCTAATAACATTCTACCTCCTGCTATGGTGCCCCCCCTCCCCCACCTGAGTAGAAGTCTGCTCCAATAGGCATTGCACCAAGTCGAAAGGTGAAGTCTTAGGTATGAAAGAAAGCTCAGAATCCTCCCCATTGCACATAGGAAGTAAGAACTAATCGCTCGCAATTCTTGGGGTTTTCAAACAAACAACAATCTCCTCTTATCAATGTCAAACATGGTCTTTAACAGTTTCACAAAAAAGGAAAATCGTTATATATGAAATGTAGTGTCCTGAGAAAAGCTGCAATAGTTACTAAACTAGAGACAAATAAGAAATTAGGAAAAGAGTTGGTATAATACCATGTATTGAACATATCGAAAGACAGCAAGTAAAATGGTTCGGTAACCTTATGAGAATGAACCCAAACCAAAAACCAATAAGAGCATATAACAAAAAAAAGAATATCCAGACATAAAGCCAAAGGTAGACCAAGAAAACGGTGGATAGAAAACATCAAATTAACCGAATAAACATGAACTTAATGCAACCCAGGTGACAGATCTGGCCTTGGAACAGCAACTGAGGCTCTTACCCCTACGCTTAATGGCAAGTTTGGACACTATCAACCATCATTCACCTGTGGAAAGACAATAGGCAATCTAACCAAGAAGCAGGGAGAGAATCTGATCAAAACTGGGTCCATAGTAACAACAATTGATGGTACCATGAATAAGGATAAGTTGTAACGTTATATCACCATCAGTTGCCATGCAGACTGGCATAGGTGATCATGGATATTCACAACTCTCTATTTCCAATATCTCTTATCAGGACTGCTGTTAACTCTTTGCCATGCCATGATGTCAGTCTAATGTTTTAACATGCTGCCATTCTTGATCTCTTGCATTCAATCTTGCCCATTGTAACTATGTTCTCCAGACCTCCCTGTGTAATGTCCAAAAAATAAAGATTGTCTTTTTCATATATTATCAAGTAACCTATCTGGCATTTGCCTTTTTCATCATCTTATTAGTTTTTATAGCTGTCCATGATACTCCCAGCTTTGTTCTAGAGAACAACATCTCAGTTCACTCAAATTTTCCCACTAACCTATTTGTTTATTGTTTGCACCCACATGTTAGAATCAGTGTTATGTAGCTCTGAAGAACTTTTACTTGCCTATAATGACATAGTACATTACACAGTATATTTTTTATATTTTAGAAATGCTGCCTTTGCCTGCTGTTTCTTAACTTTGTTTAACTTCTTCCATCTGATGTCATCGTTGTTCCAAAATACTTAAATTACTTTCCAAGACTTACCTCTGGTGGCCTATAGGCGCAAAAATCTAAAGGATATTTGGTTCATAGCCACCTCAAGTCTTCTGTTCCAGACCATTTTGGTACTGTTCGTTGCTCACTCGGTCATTGCTATATATGTCCTTATGTGGTTCAGATGTGCTGCATTTCATTTCAAGGCCACTTTCTCCATCGATGAGACCTTTACATGTGAATCCCGTTATTTATCATGTGTTATTTATGTGATCATATGTAAACGCCGCAAGTACATTGGGCAAACCGGCTTAAGATTGAACGATCGCTTCTGTAACTATCTTCATGCCATCAAGCACAGAACACCTACTCCTGTTGTCACACACTTTAATGGCGATGGTCATCATGGTGCTCTTGATAGTCAGGTCCCTGCCATCAGATCCTGCACCACGGGGATAGATCTAGGTACACTCTAGAAAATCATCTTATTTTTGAGTTAGGTACCCTAAAGCCTTTTGGACTAAATTCTAACCACTCTTTTGTCTAGTTCTCGGTCATTGTGGTCTTTGTCTTTATTCATTTCGTTTCCACCTATTTTTACGTACTTCCTGTTCTTCCTGCATCTCACTTCCATATTTCAGTTGGACACTTTGTGTGTTGCGATCATTTCTGTTCGTCGTCTTTTGATGTTTTGTACGTATTTTGATAACGGCCTTTTGGTCGAAACGTTGAATATGTTGTGTGTATTGTAATTTGTATGTTTTCTTATTTACATATCATAACCCCCTAGTTTTAGTGATAGTGTGACATGTCTAAGTGGAATGTTCTAAAAACCTGTGTTTTGCATAAGTACAACTGTTGAATTGGTGTGCTTGTTGAAGTATTGGGGTCCCCACTTTGATCATGCACATTACAGGATTTTGTTTTTTACAAACAACCATTACCTCTGACTTCTTCTTGTCAATTAAAAAAAGGCCTTTGTCCTTGCTTACCGCTACTACTATGTTGATTAGATATTGTAGTTCTTTCTCACTTTTGACAAGCAGAACATTGTCATCTGTATATCTTGTTATTTATATTATATCCACCCCCTTGATACTCGAGGGATATTATCAATTGCTTGCAATGTTTTCACTGTACCTAGAAAACAAATTTGGTACCTGACAAATTAAGTGCCACCTTAAAAAAACATTAAATACATGATGAGTATTATAATTTATTTATTTCTCATTCATTATTTCTGTTGTTTCTGAATAAAGATCCATTGACTGTTATGCACAAATTGTCCCTATTCTCTGAATCGTAATGTCTTGCACAGAAATAAGTTATTAACTGGCATTATTATACTTTACGCAAACGCATAGATGCTCTGTCTTCCCCAAATGTTAAAGGCATACTTATAGTTCCTGCAGCTTGATGGTTAAACACATATCTCATGCTATCCCACATGGCTCCAGCACTACTATAACACACATTAATGATTATGATAAGCCGATATTGCACTTAGACCAGAGTGCTGAGATGTTATATCGAACCAATTCTTTTTTATGGATGTGAAGCATGGACTGTAAACAAAAAAATTCAAAGTGAATTAGAGACTACGGAGATCTGGTTTCTGAGAAGAATGATGAAAATACCATGGACAGCTAAGAAAAACGAATGCAGAGGTTCTCACTGATGCTGGCATAAAAAGATCAATCATATCAAACATTAGGGGCAGACAGTCAAGATTTCTAGGGCATGTGCTGAGAAGAACACAATTTGAACACTTAACAATAGTGTTAAAAACTATGCTTTAATAGGAAAGATCAAGGGGAGAAGAGATAGGGGATGACAAAGAGAAAAGTTGTTAGATGGACTAGTTTTGTGGCACGTTAGTTTATCAACTGATCTTACTGACAACACAAGAGACAGAGTCGTGGAGCTTATTGACAACACAAGAGACAAGAGTCGTGGAGAAACATGATCACCTATGCCATTCGGCATGGCACATGATTGAGTGATATTGCACTCCTGACAAACACATGGGTGCTCAGTCTCCCCCCCCAGCATATGATGAAGGGTATATATGCTGATGGATCCCAAGGCCCACTGGTTAAACATTCTTCTCATTCCTCCTGGCAGGCGTCTAGGTCTACTACTACCACATGTGATGCTGAATTTCATCCTAGATGTATCATCAAGAATGTCCACATTAAGCATTTTCAGCATATTGCGTTATTCATTATCAAAACCCCTGTCTATTGATACCTTATAGAAGCAAATATGTGTACTCTCTCAATACTGAGCACACCAGCAAGTCCCGGGACAGTAGATCCATATGACTTGGAGTTTGAACACAGCTATAGATAAAGAGATCTCAGTTACAGCTGGAAGGTAATGAAGTAGGCCGAACTGTAGATTGTTGTTATTATATATGACATAGGATATGCTACCACTTTATCTTTAACAGCTGTACCTGTAAATCAATCCCTTGTTTAGCAGACATCTGGTTTACATTAGGAAGTGATCCAGCTCTGTATGTGCCCAGAGTGGGGGCAATATGCTGCTGTTTATGATACCTCGTTGGTTCCTGAAAAATAAAATATATTAATTAAATATATGCCTTTGACAAGACTTCATAACTTAACTTATGTGAGTCATTTATCTAAAATATATATAATGAAAATGTTCTAAAACGATAGAAACTATTTTGTCCATTTTCCAGTTCAGGATTCCAATGGACTCCGTCTCTGCTCTACCTCTAGGTATGAGAATGGATGTTGAGCCATTTGTTTTTTTTACCTCTATCTACTTCAGTATCGGGATGGATATTGAGACATTCCCTCCACTAACTGGGGATTTAAAAAGTGTTGGTGTTTTTTTTTGTTTAAGTAAAATATACCTCTTATGGTGAATTACTCCTTTCTAACATGGTAAAGGTAAAGGTATGTCCCATGGCAGCAACCTGCCGTTGGGGATGAAAATAACTCTTTGTATACTAAGCTGCAGCAACTATTAGGTGGGGTGGCCAGTTCCCTTCCTTGCTGTCTTTACCTCCCTAACTCATGCGTCAGGTACTCATTTACAGCTGAGTCGACTGGAGAGTGTCAAACACAACTCAGACTTTTTTTGGATTTTTTCCTACCATGGACATTAGTCCAATTTAGTTTTAGTTATATCAAAGCTTTACATCCATTAAAAAATAGTGGAGGTCGCAGTCCCAGTAATCCAGCCACCACAATCTACGGAATTATTGTAGGGGATTTTGTAATAAACATATGCACTATGAGACTCCACTGTGCAACACATGCATTATCAGGTAGCAAATCCTGAACAGGATGTAATAGTCATCACAACCTTTTGAAACTTCTGTTGATCTTTAGCTTCTGATACTGCCATGTTCAGGTTATGCTTGATGTCTTGCATCCATCTTTTCTTGGTCTGCTTCTTGTTTGTCTTCCTGGCATCATCCCCTCCACTACAGTCTTCTCTAGGCTATCATGGCGTTTGATATTTGCAAAATATTTAGGTTTCCAGGAAAGAATCACACTGTTTAGTCCAATTTCTTTTACATTAATTTGACATGTATGTTACTGGGTTCTGTGTACTTATAATATTTAAAACCATATTCTAGCTGGCCTTTCCAACACCACAAATGGCAGTTGCACATTTTATTTTCTACAATACATTTTATATTAATTATAGTTTTATTATATTACTAGTTACAAGACATTGTTTCTGACAACATGAATCACTGTCTAAGCATGAAAAATTCATGACAGAAATATATGAAATATTTTAATAATATTACATCCCCATATTTGCATTATGTTCCTACACCCAGACATGGCAAGCAAGTTGTTCACACCATGTACGAAATGTTATATTAGATCTACATATTTGTGTTAGACCTATATTTTTAGATCACGTCAAATCTGACAAAATGAATGACAGCTGGTTATTCACAGCACATAAAACATTTGATAATCTTTGCATTATATTACTAGTTCTAGACATTTTCAAAATTGTCAATGACTGCGAAATCACACAACATTCACGACATACGAACAAATTTTATTATTACTGCTCTGACTTTCTTTAGCCTGTAGTACACTGTCGGAAAATATCGCAGACGGATGTCTTTCTGTATACACCTGTCGTCTGATAAAATCACCCATTGCTATGAACTCATTTATCAGTAAGGAATTACTTGTTGTTTAGAGTTAAATGAACGGGAATTAGAGCTTTCTAGGGGTAAGCTAAATTGAACTTTATTTTTCTGCATCGTGTTTGAAATAGTAGGTAATATTAGAGCAGTAGTTTAATTTCTAGTCAAATGGTCCAAGACAATGTGGATCGAGTGAAATGGCAGTCATATTTAGGAAATTTACATTTGTTTTCAAAGGTATTAGTAACACATTAGATTCATTCTGAAATGATATGGGAAGAATAAACCTAGACATTTTGCGGCATTATATACAATTAGGTCTATGTTGTATGTAGTAGACCTAGTGAAGAATGGACGACAAGTGACAACTACATGTTTTATTTGCTTTCACAAGAATTTGTTTTTTTATGAGAACATTAGTTTGGTTATGAAACAACATAATTACAGTAAGCATAGATAAGCAGATGAATTTTATCAGGGTAGCCACATATCGGTCAAGCATAGGTGAATCAATATTTTTGTTGAAATGTAATTTCATTTTCGATATTTCTCACACCTTTTGGACCACAAATATACAAATAAAATGTACACCATATATGCAGCATTCAATACTTTATTTACATGTACACAAATTATTTTAAAATTTCTAAAAACAAAATAGTTATTGTGTTTTCCAAATATCTACCAAAAATAAAGCAAATTGTCCAAAAAAAGGATCCAGTGGCAGGGGAGAAATTGCGTAATTTTAATTCAAAGTGCATACAGTAATTGCATAAATTTAATTCAAAGTTAAGATACCCAATTTTTGTTCAAGTGCTAAAGGTGCATGTGTAGCCTAATTTCAACATGATTGTGGATAATGTATTTTTAAAATGGATAATGTACATTGCAGTTGGCTGAATTCCAGGCTTAAATGAACATAATTTGTGATTATCTATTTATTGATCATAATGTCTAGTAGGCCTAGTTAGACTAGATTGATGTGTATGCAAAGGTTTTTTTTATTGTAAGATTTATCTTAACATTTTTGTGCAAAGAGTAAAAAGAGGCCTGAAGCTTTCGGCGCATCTGTCGTTTCGTCCACCGTTGTGACTTTTAGGGGGGTTAAAAGGATTAGAATTAGTTTATACATTTTTTTGGGAGGGGGAGAAGGATTTAGAATTAATAATTATTTCTGAGAATTCTTGTCTAATAAAGTTGTCTAAGGCATGAATCGATTATGATTGGTTTTTCAAGGGAAATCCGTGACGTTATATAGCACAACGGTGGACGAAACAGCATTATTATCCAGTTTTCTATAACTGGGAGACACCTATGCACATGATATAAATAACAAATCCCACAAATTCTTCAGTTTCTAATGCACTGAATGACAGTAAGTGACACTAAGTAAATGAATGTAACTTGGGATTCCAGAAAAGTAGAGAATACCTAGGGGCATACCAAAATTAAACAATTAACTGACAACTCACAACAAAAGTTAATGCTACAATTTTACTTTACAATGAAGTACTTTTTAGCATTTGGCACACCAGATTACTAAAACATCGGTAATTCACAGCTCATTGTAATGTAACAGCTTGATTTGATTGATACTAGTAGGCCTTGCTTAACTACGGCTATAGTCTAGGCCTACAATTGTTTTGGCGTAATTTTCTTGATCATTGAACTTGAAATTAGGCCTACCTAACCTAGTAAATCAACTACTGACACGGGTTCCAAAAAAAGTATACTGCAATTTTAAACAATCGTGTATAATTATATTTGACAACCCTATTTCTCCCTCACTCTGTATATTGCCATCATACATATTTCCATAATCATAAATTTACTAGTAATAAAGCAACGCAGCGCTGATGGATGTGACAGTCAACCATTGGACTTGGTAAGAAGTCACGGTGCCCTATTTATTTTTATTTAGTATTTTATTTTCAAAATATGGGGGATTGGTGTACTCGTGGAATATGAGGCAAATTGTTATTATAAACAAATTTATTTACCCTTGTAGCCGAATTGACTTCTTGTAAAATTGCCTCGAAAGCAGCCGTTTCTTCGGCTTGCTTTTGTGTATGTAACGCTATTTTTTCGCTGAACTTCCTAGGGTTCGCCATGATGGCTGAAAACGATGAGCTTGTTATGATTTCAACAATACAAAAGGTTGGTTATTAGGAAGTCCAATCAGAGGACATATTCACGGTCATGTGACTGAAAATAGATGGCGCATATAGCACCTGTTTACATGCAGACGTTTTATTTTATTAGAATTTGATAAAATAAAACATTTAGCACTTGTGAAAATTGTTTTATTTGTCCGTAAACAAATACACACAACTTTCAGCTAGCATGTATGTTAATGCTTCGACGAAATATTATTTGGATTTAACCTATCTGAAAGCTTTAGAGATTACAGCGATATTTTTCTTTTAGAGATCAAGAAGCTTTTCCCCCATCCATATCTATCATTTTCAGATCCTCATAAGTAGCATACCCAGGGCCGTAGACACATTTTCAGTAAAGAGGGGATTTCCATTTTTTTTTTAAACGGAAAAAAACTCATTCGCCCATTTTTATGTGTGATTTCCTCTATTTGATGCGACAATCAATATATGCCTAAGGTTATACTGCATCAAACGTAACAACAATAGTACTTACGTAAACCAGTTTTTAGAACGTTCCACTTAGACACGACGGACTATCACTTTGGTAGAAACGTTTAAAATGTTTTGTGTATTGTAATTTATATGTTTTCTTATTTATACATCAAATCCCCCCTTCCCATTTTAGTGATAGTCCGTCGTGTCTAAATGGAACGTTCTAAAAACCTATGTTTTACGTAAGTACTCTTTTTGATGCGAAATGTTTTTTCCAAAAAATTGCTACGGGAGGGGTTTAACTCCGTCTTTTGGCTACATTTCTAGTACTAAAAGTCATCTTAATTACCACCCCCCCCCCCCCCCCCCCATTTACGGACCGTTCAGAAATTAATGGCAAACTACTGAACGTATTTATATTGCCTAGAAAATCACCACAGCCAACAAATGCTGGGTTGATAGCTAAGTCCTGTAAAGCAGGGGTCGGAAACCTATGGTACGCGTGCCACACTTGGCACGCCAAGCAATTTCAAATGGCACGCAGACTTTTCACGTTTCCTGTATAAAGTTGATTATAAATCGATTAGCGGGGTTTCCTCGCTCATTCCGGCACTCGCCTAACGCCTGAACATTCAGAAAATTGTGTCAAACTCAAAGTGACAAAGTATGTTGTCGATATTGAGCAACTGGCCAAGACAATGCAAGGGCAAGGTTCCCATTAATAATAAAAAAGTTTGTTTTTTTAATCTTTCAAGAACCTCTTTTTCTTTTAATGTTGTTTACAACTTTACATATTATTGAATATCACTATATATTATTTAATTAAAATATAAAAATAAAATATATGGTAAAATAAGAATATTGACCTCGAGTTGTATAAAATGATGTGTGATGTTGGCACTCTGAATAATTTGAAACCTCAAGTTGGCACACAGTTAGCAAAAGGTTGCCGACCCCTGCTGTAAAGGATATGCTACCATTATTTTTATCTTAATAATAGCTTACGTTTTATTATTGATTTGTTACTATTATATCTGCGCTCATCTCTTTCATTTTACTTTGCTGTTGTGGGTTATCATTTTATTTTGCTGTTGTGGGTTATCATTTTATTTTGCTGTTGTGGGTTTCCCATGAATGTACTAGAAATAAAATATACTTGGGCCGCCAAGGAATCTTCTACATTACAATAATACCAGCAAGTTTTAGATACCCTTGAATTTTCTTTTTAAGCCATATGGATATTTTAATCGATTTAAGCCGCCCGGTACCGAAACACCGTCCTCTCAACTGTGTTTAAACACACTAACAGTTCAAGGTTTCACAGTCACGTTTAGGTTTAGACATTTATTATCTTCTTCGCAATCCCGATATGTCCATAAGTGATCAGTTCCCCACTACAGTCATTCTCTAAGGGTGTAGCGTCTAATTATTCAACTTCTGTGCTTTTTTCAAGTCAAGTGTTCTTTTTTTTTAAGTTGTATTAAATGTTCTCTCCGGGGCGGACCACGTAGACTCTCGTTCTCAATTCACATTTTCAATACAGACTCATTAAGATAAACATTCTGCTAATGTGAATTCTCGTGTAGTATTGTGAAAAGGTACAAGTATGCCATATGACAGCAACCTGCTGTCGAGGATGAAGCCAATTATGTACTAAGCCGCAGCAACTATTAGGTGGGGTGCCAGTTCCTTTCCTTGCTGTCTTTACCTCCCCGGAACAATGTTTTGCTGGAAAGATTTGAGCGGAAATTGTTGTCGCACCATTTCGTAGTCGTAACACACTATTCATGAATGATATGCATAAACATAAATAAATGAAAAAAGTGACAAAGAACATTGTTCAAACCGAATTCCACACACTAAATGATGACGTCATCGTGGGATAAAATTGTCAGCCGCACCGTCTTGCAATAAGGTTAGATCTTAAGGTTAGAATTAGTGCTTAGGATTAGGGGTTAGTGCTAGGGTGTGGAATAGGTGTTACGGTTAGGATTTGGCTCTAGATTGCCGGCCCACACAAATACTTTTGAATTCATTCTCCACAACATTGCAAATATTGACGTCCAGTAAATGTTTACTACGTAACAACCCTAACCCTAACCTTACTACTTAATCTTAACACCTAACCCAATCTCTAACCATAACTCCTAACCCTACTCCTAAGATCTAACCCTAATCTAAGATGGAACATATGCAGCTGACAATTTAAAAAACGATGAGGTCATCATTTAGTGTGTGAAATTATGCTTATAATGTTTCAAAATTGCACACATTCCAAACCCCCAAAAAACATAATTCGTTGGTGCGCAACGAAGTTGGTTTGCTATCATTGTACCACCTCGTCTAATGCATGCGTCAGGTACCCATTTACAGCTCGGTCGACTGGAGGAGCGGTCATGTCAGGCGAGAAATCATGACCCGGATACATTTTTGTTAATAAGTACATGGTTTCGAACCTTGTAGGCTGTAACATGGTGATAGTAAGCAAGCTCATTATCAACTAGTCTACCGCGCTCCCCGAGCATTGAGTATGCTCTGTCAAAATTGTGACCATCTGTTATGGTCTGAACCAGTCAACATTCGACTCGTTTATTTCTCTCAACACCCGTGTGCCTGGCAACAAAGATAAAAGTGATCTTGTTTAGCGATGTCCATTATTTTAGTCTTTTCCAATGTGTGCATCGCATGCGCACATCGCTTATTTTTACTTTCTAAATAATACTCATTGAGCCACTAAATAATAATAATAATAGTAGTAGTAGTAGTAGTAGTATTAATAATAATAATAATAATAATAAACTAGGGAATTCTAGGCATACATCTGAAAGCTGTTTAGCGTATCTCCTGGGCAATATAGGTTGTTCATGTTTCACTGTCGCTGAGAAAGGTGCTGAGAACACAAGCCAGGTAAACAAGAAGTTTAGTATTTAAAAATACTTTTCTTTTTCCCCAGACCAGTTTTTAATATGTTCATTTTTGTAGATTCCTTGCCAATCCCGATGCGTATGTAGTGATCCAGTAATAGTTTACTGTTGACTGAGGACCCTAGATATGTAAAATGGTCAAAAGTAGCGTAAAAAATGAAGATTGTGAAAAGTAACACACTGAAGATCGAGTATATATTTTTTTTTACACATTTTGTTTTGAGTATCCATTGGGATAGAAGTGTGTTTCTGTGTGATTTACTGTAAATGTAACAACGTTGGAAGATGATAAATAAAGAATATTTTAAAAAAACACGCACCACGAAAAAAAAAGTAATACCTCCCACAACATCCTACGTTTATCCTAGTTTCTATTCCCTCCATTTCTGTATCCAGTGAAAGTTACAGGAAATTGTTCAACATCAACATAAACCTTGTTTTGGTAATATAATATCGCAAAGCTATTTTGGAATTCTATAATTGGCTTGCACGTTGATTCACCAGTTGACAGTGTTGGAGGCCCCTGTCTAAGATTCATTTCCTCAATCTTTAATTATGCTTCACCAAGTCAACATCCTCTGGTGCACTTTCGTCCATCTATAAGATGCTATTAGCTTTTTACAGGTAAATGATTCAGCTAGAATTACATGCTAATTGTTAGGAATTTTCTTCTAAATACACGCAATAGATTACTCATGCACAAAGACTATGTGTATATTCATTAAATTCACTAAAGTCATAAGGAAAGAAAATAACTTTGTTATTACCATTATCGTATCCTGAAAGAGTTACAAGCATATGTTTCCGCCTCAGAGTGTGCAAGCTTAACCAGAACATTTTCATAAAATGAACATGCTTAATTGATAATTATTTATAGAATAAAAATTCAAACTAAGATTCGCTGCTTAATTTGTTAAACATATGTTTGTGATTTAATATTGTTTTGAACTTTCACGCAGGTTGGGTGTGAGGTATAAAAACATTATGTCGACTGCAGTAAATATGAACATGAGTGACGAATTAGTATCAACGAACTAAATATAATAGTTTTACTAGGCATAAAAGCGAAGTACTAATTTCGATCATAGGGCATTATTAACTCCAAGTGCGTAAAACTGCCATGTGGTATGAAATATTAGGGGAAATTTGAGTTACAAATGACATACAAAATTAAGTAGTGGACGGCGATTCTGAATCCCTAGAAAAGTATTCCTCTATGTATCATTGAGAATACAGTGGACAAAAATAACGGGTTTGAACAACTTAGAAAAGTGTTCCTCTATGTGTACTCTCATTCCGAATACAATGGATGAAGAACGATTTTTAACTTGCCTTAGAAAATCATTCTTATATACACTGCACTTTGAAGATATGACTCTCTGGGGGAGGTCGAGGGGACTACTGTCCCCTACCAAGATCGTCCACAGGTAGCGGATGGTGAAAAAGCCTCTAGATATAGAGGTCAGCTGCGAAATAAGCCAGATATTCTTTGGACGAATAAGCAGTCGCTGACCAAACCGATGTTGCTGCCTACCAGGACGGGGCGGGATTTCAGGCTACGCTGATATCTCCACTGAAAAACCCCATATGTCCAGTGACTGGCGCTAACATACATAAAGCCAGTGTGAGCCGCTGTAAATTCATTATGCTGGTGTGGGGTTACTGACACCACACCAGGAACGTGCCGGAGGAGGGCAAGGGGTAGAGATAGGGGTTAGGTAGTGTTAGAGGGTTTGGTAGGGCAAGGAAGAATTATGGATATTAGAACAACAGAGAGAAATACTCTTAAATCATCATCCTTGAGTGAGAGGGGCCTTAGAGCACAAGAAATAGATCACAGTGGAAGGGTAATGAATCCCTGGCAACACAAAATTATCATATGAGAGGGGAACTCTGACTTCAAAACCCGGGCAGATGGTGTTCGTTAACCCTGGTAGGCAACCTGTCTAGGAGAAGGAAAACTCCAAAATGAAACTTACACTACCTTGTGGACAATCCTTGGATTAGTAAGAGCTATGGAAACACATCCCGACCCAAAAATAAGATGGAAGAAGGAGACACTGGACCGAAAGGTACAAAATAGTCCAGCCAGGGCATTACCGCCATAGCTGAAAACCACAGTGCCAACCAATGACTTCATATGTCAAATAGAAGGTTGCAGACGATTTGTTATGGAGGTTTATCTGCGAATTCCATCAGGCGGATGAAGTGCCGGATTTCTAAACCTCGTGCATAAGCTACTTCCGAGTTCTCAGTCTAAAACAAGAGTAGGCACTTAACTACATTTACGTTCAGTTAGAAATCATCACTAATTATTCGAAATCATTCGCCGGATTACTTCACAAGATGAAGAGAAACAAGACTATCAGTGCGAGATACACGTGTCCGAGTTGAACACTATATTTTTTATAGAATGATTCATCCCACACCAAAATCATACCACAGTTATATATGACCAGAGTCCTATCTTAGTTGAATAAATGAACACACATGACGAAACCATGATAATCTGTTGTTTTGCATTGTATAAACAACTTGTTAGACGTTGATAACAATCTTAAGCCGAGAAAAAATAAGCGAGAAATGGCTGCAATGGATGATTACTGTTGTGTTGACAGAAGCAATAATGAAAACCTACATGGCAAAAAACATAGAAGGAAAGATAATCCCTAAGAAACGAAATATTTCTTGGTTTCATCTCCTGGGTAAATGACATATTTAAAAAAAAATCCATAGATCAAGATACATACAGGATGACATCAGACGCACATGCCGACAGAGTAAAGCACAGTAAAGCTTAGTAATCGCAACAATAAAATAAAATAAAATAAAACAGTATATCAAATGCATGGACAGGACAAGACAAGATTTTTCCTCACAACTCCGCATTGCTGAAGATAGAAATCACTGGAGGACTGTAATTTGATGCATCAACGTGGTATCCCTACAACCTTATCGATTTTATATCAATGAAGTAAATGAACAACTAGCAGTATTAAAACTTAGGAAAATACCTGGTCAGAAGACATACCAAATGAATAGCTAATTCACATTGGACCATCAACAAAAAAGGAACTTCCCTATCGGGTAACGGGTTTATAGATACAGATAAAGATTTACCAAATGCAAGGTTTTCAGTGATATAAATAATCCCTCCCCCCTCCTCATTCACTCCCAACAAATGTTAAACGTTTTTACACCCTCTCCACACCCTAGTTATTGATGTAATTTATGGACAAACAAACACACGCATACATACACGAGGATTCATACGCTCACATTTACCACACGTACACACGCACCCTTATATATATAATCACAGCAAAGAGCAAGATCTTGGTTAAAAGCAGAGACATAGAACCACAGACCAACTTCATGATAAATGAATCCACCCGAGGAGGTGAATGCTTTCTAATACTCCAGATCTAGCATATGCAGCGATGCAAAGTGCAAAAAGGAATTAGAGATAGGGGCTAAAGATGACTTTCGCTTCTATATCACAACTAAACTTAATTTGGAAAAGTAACATCAGAATTAGAGTAAAAATTAAACTGCTTAACTCACTAATGCTTTCTATTGTGCTGTATGTTTGTGAGAGTTGGACACTGACTGCGGGTATAGCGAGACGACTACAGGCCTTCGAATACAAATGTTATAGATGAATCAACTATAGTGAGCATAAGACAAATGTGTGTGTAAGAAATAAATAGAAATGTATACAGGCTCACAAGAACCATTGCTTTCAAAAGTGAAACGACGAGAACTTGCATGGTCTGGTCATGTATGCCGACATGATTCTTTGTCAAAAACGATACTGAAGGGAACTGTCGAAGGTGAAAGAAGCAGAGGAGGGCAAATAAAACATGACAGACATCAAGGATCAGATAAGACAAGATTTTTCCTCACTCATCCGCATTGTTTAAGACATAATTCGCTGGAGGAATCTGTGTGCTGAAGCTTCCAATGGGGTGCAGTCATGACTGGCTTCGGGATTACAGGTTAGGATAAATATTAGTGATATCAATATATTGTCAATAATTTACCAACAATGAAAGTACCCCTTCAGGTGAAGAGTCTGAAGGGGTAACATAGAGCGGATTTTTTTTCATAAAGTATAATCTATTTAGTATGTAATCTGCTGTAAATGTTTTTTCCCGTGACAATATCATTGGTTGTTACGGTAAAAACACTACTACTTCGAAACGTACTTTAAAAGCAACCTACAGAAATAATTTCGCAGTTAATCTGTCGATTATATGTTAATATAAAAAATTCTTTCCGAAATATAAAATCACTATTTTGCCATTACACCTCTGCTTCAGTTATCGAGTCCATTTTGGTTATACCAGGGCCATAAAAATTAACCGAAGCTGCTGTTCAGGTTACACAACATTTAAATATTTCTGTTCAGCAATATAAACTTATACAAAGAATAACCATAGTTCTCACTGAGACATGCCTTCGCACGCCATTGGAGCCGAATGTACTGATCAAGGAAAGTCTTATATTAAATGTGTCTGCTTGGCCGATTGTACTGATCAAGAAAAGTCTTATATTAAACTTGTCTGATTGGCCGAATGTACTGATCAAGGAAAGTCTTATAATAACCTTATCTAATTTCTACCATGTCAAATTGGTGATGTTGTTCGTTCGCCGGCGTCGACGATGACCATTCACTTCAAATGAGATGAAGATGATGGCTGGAGTGTGTCTTCTGTGAAATTGAGTCATATGTGTCTCTGGAATTTTCTATCACTCTCTGAGCATGTGTGGGGGGGGGGGGGGGAGCTTGTGAAACGCTGAGCAGCAGCTCTTGCCTTTCTTATGGCACGTTTTTATTACACAGCATCGTGTCTCATCTTCTCTGCAGCTGTTATAGTGCTCTTGATTCTGAGACTTCAGTCGAAGCTGTCTTGTGCAAGACTACCCCATATAACTGTGTCCATCTTGAAGTAATTCAGTGATGCCTTAAGACACTCCTGTCTTTAAAACTACAGTTGGTTGATTTTGAAGCATCTGATGCCGTTGTCATGAAACAATTTAATATCACTGAGTGTACATTTAATGTACAGATTAAAAGCCTTTGGTGCAACAGAAGGGGAACTCCAAGCATATTTCTTGCTCGAGTATTCGGAGAAGGTATCATCAGTATCATATTACTCCTTTTAGAACATATGATAACAGAGACGAAGACGACGATGATAGCGGTCAACGTCTTGAAGAAGAGATTTTATTGGTCATATTCAGGGCGGAGAGGGATAAACTTGATGCCTTGCACTACTGACTATATAGATAATTACGCACTCAAGAATCGCTATAAACTGCAGTTTCGTACTCTTGAGCTATGTGGTATTATTACAAATCATTCATTTATTTAGATGTGGGTGGTGGGGTCTCCGTTGCGTCGTTCATACTGTTTTCAAGGATAGCTGTTTATTTCGTTTTCATTCCTCATATACCTTTTAATGCGCGTGTCTTGCACAATACTTGTATGTAAATGCGTAAATTATTGTTATTATGGATGTATCTGCTGTTAAACATCTGCCGTCTAATGTATTTGTGATAGTGCCTTTATGTTAACAGTTTTTACTGTTTGTTAATTGGTTGTCTTATATTTTCTTGAAAAAGACCTTAAGATTGAAACGTTGAAACTGTCTTGTATACTGTTATATGTATTATCTCAAAACCTTGCACAATTGTTTGATACTCTGTGCGTTTATTGTAAAGGTGATCGAACTTGTATTTTGCGTAAATAAAAACAAACACATAAAACAACTTCACTTTTAAAATAATCTAGAAAACCTCTGATTTAATGTACTAAGAACCCGAATTAAGCCAGGACAATATTCACAATGATATAGGTAGACTGTAGGAAGAAAGCTCTCAACTTTTCAATATTTTCCGAGAGTTGGAGAGAAAGAACTGGAACAACACAAAACGGAAATAACAAACCTAGCCGGGGATTATCATTGAAAGAGATCAGACTCGAGTACATCATGTACATTTCTTTGATCGAAGAAGATCAGATGTGACTCATGAATTCTATCATCGTCATGGCTACAGCGTATCTTATGGCCATTATAAGCTAATCGCTGCGAGATCAACAGAGCCTTCATCAGATGACAACAAAACAAATGCTGAATGATACTATCGGATAACCATCACCACAGTCAAGAATGCATCCTTCCCGAGATTTGTCAGTGAACATGACAGAATTGTTTTCCGTGAGGAATAGATGTAATCATTTCTCAGACCACCTAGCTAGAGTCTTCACTAATATTAATTACTAAAAAATAGCAGGTACCACATAGACTTAGATAAAGTTATGGATGACGGATAAAATAAATAGTATGATATGAGTCACGAGTATAATAAATAGACCAGATTTTAAACGATATTTAGATTCGTTTCTATCTATGAAAATGAATTGATCCTTGTTTCTAGAAGCATGAATTTTGAAGCGTATATTATTATTACATTGTTTAAAGAGTTACCTTTAGTTGAAGATTATTTCATCAGAATTATGAATTAATTCATATATTACAGCAAGTATATTAGATAAATGAAATATGCATCTTCATAAAACACCGATTTAAGGCATTGTTTGCAGATTACAACCAGGGAATATTGAGTAACACAAAATTGTAGAATGGATCCCCCAACACCTCCCTCCCCATATATATATATATATGTTATGTTATGTTATGTTCCTCCAGGGCCATAGGCGGCGTATAGGGCAGAAAACATAGCTTTCCATTTTGTCTTTGTGTTGCCAGGTCTTTCAATTGTTGCGTGTTGTTTAGGTTCATTTGACATGCCTTCTCTATTAATAGTTCTTCGTAGAGTTTCTCTAGGTCTCCCTCTTCTTCTTACTCCGGGTGACACCCAATATAGTGACTGCTGGTGAATTCTTAGGCTGAGAATTATATATATATATATTTATATAATGTGTGGGCGTCTGTGGCTATGCCAATACGACACAATACAAAACGAAAACATCAAGCATGTTTGACAGTGGTTAGCTGTGAAGTTGATTGCCAGCGTGTAAGTACAGGATCCGGTTCTCACGTACACCTGGCCTACTAACAATATATTTCCAAACTTCCACCGTTCTTTGGAGGTGGTAATAAAAATGAACGTATTAGGTACCAATGCCGAAGTCGAATGTGTCGGACTATTGTCCTGCTATAAGAAATATCCATTAGGAGTTTGAAAGCGAAGGTAAAAACAAATTAATTATTATATATTTTATAACATCGATTTATTTTATGTTAATATAACATTCATTTATTTTATGCTAATATAACACTCGTGAGTTTACTATCTTATAGTTGCAGCTTCGCAACTCTAACTGTGACCCTTGTTTATTTTGTGGTGTCGTGGTAGAAAAGTTCTCTCCAGATGTTCTTCTTGTGTGCTGTTATAAGCTTGTTCCCGTCGCCTCTTTGATTTTTGTGATCCATCTTTTACATGGTCTGCCTCTGACTTTACAGCCGTGATGTCAATGTGTCATGGTCATTTATAGTATGCTGTCTGTTGGTAGTCTGGAAGTGTTGGTAGTCTCACAATTATTCGAGGAATTGAAACACATACGTCATCAGCGGGCAGGTACACAAACATGTTCAACATCACAAACTTACTCATATATATATATATATATATATATATATATATATATATATATATATATATATATATATATATATATATATATATATATATATATATATATATATATATATATATATATAATTATTTACATATAGATCTATTTCGGCATAAGCATGCTTACTTGCATATAGCTAGGTATCAACGTGCACAGACTCCCATATATATGCATCTTCATATATATTGTGAGATTATTTATTTCCCCACTCGTGTTACAGACTATTCACAGGACCGTTCACTGGCAAACCTGGCAAACTACTAAACGTATTTATATTGCCTAGAAAATCTTTACAGCCAAAACATGCTGGGCCACGCCCTGAATAGGATATGCTACAAATTATATATATATATGCAGTTAGTATATGTACTTGGTGTTCAAAATTAGATAAGAGGATGCAGCAATATGTCTCGTAATTTATTTGCAGGAATACTCAAAAGGTAGAGGAGCTCTTCTATAAAATATTGCCTCCTTGTAAATTCATTATTTTTGCGAAAGGATGTCTAATTATCCAGATTTGTGTTTTTACTTCAGTACCAGACATATTATATATATAAATTACCTCCGTTTACACCAAGAAAATGATTAGAACGAGCGGGAAATGATCTCAAGTACTGGAAAATATAGTTTAGCCTATGAGATGCCAGGGTGCATATGTCCTGATGACAAACAACCTGAAACGGACGTGTTCTCAGAGAAGCGTTTTATTGTTAGGACGCTGAACATAAAAACCCATAGATCATATCTGTACACCAAATTCTTTCTCACATCACCACATTTATCTTGTTTTCATTTAGTTCACCGTCAGTTCCTTAGCGCGGGGTCATTTTGTTTTACGTTTCTCTCTTGTTTTTCGTTTCCGTTTCCACTTTCTGAAGCTGTTACAATGGTGTTGAAAAAATGTAAGCATCGGTTGTATACATTTTTTTTAGCTCTTAATGTAATGTCCATGTTTTTAAACGATTCTGTCATCGTTATCATTTTCTCTTCGCCTCTTCTTTATTCCCATATTTTGTTTCATCTATTATTTTTACTGTCGAGTAACTATTTGTAATAATAATTATTTATTTCTGCAAGACTGCTTCCTATTCTGTGATGTGTTTCGTCTTTCCGACTTCACGTTTTGTTCGACGTGTGTCATTTATGTGATCTTTACAATTAGTATAAGTGGTTTCTACTGCAATTTGCTGTCTCGTCTTGCATTTGGCTTTTAATGTATGGAAGCAAATGTTATTACCGATGTTTCCTTAATGTCGCTAACTACATTATACAGTTCCGCTATTTTGGCTATTTTCTGCAAACCTAATGTATTGTCTAAGTCTAATGTTTTGTCTTACGTTTTATGTAGAAATGATATTTTGTCTGACTTTCTGTAGTCTTATTATTTTGTGTGCTTTTGTAACTCCAATATTTGGCTATCTTTCTAGATCTCTAACATATGCCTATCTCTGTAGCTCTGATAAATACCTATTTTCTGTAGTACTGACATATGTCTTTTTTACTGTAGCTCTGATGTATATCTTTTTTACTGTAGCTCTGATGTTTGTCTTTTTTTACTGTAGCTCTGATGTATGTCTGGTTTTCTTGATATGTGATATTTGTCTGTCTTCTTATAGCTCTGATATTAGTTTCTCTCTGCAGCACTACTATTTTATTTATTATTTAACATCTCTGAGAGTGTGTCATTCTACATCTCTGACAGTGTGTCATTCTACATCTCTGACAGTGTGTCATTCTACATCTCTGACAGTGTGTCATTCTACATCTCTGACAGTGTATCTCTGTTGTTCTACAGCTCTAACATTTTCTATGCCCTATATTAGTAACTATACATTTCTATGGCATATATTATCTATAATATAATAGCCGTTTTCTGTTATTCTATCTATCCGGAACACTCTATAAATAGCGCATTTACGTCACATAATTCCATGCGACATCTATTCAAAGCGATTGGTGTCGAGACGGAATTTGCCCCCGCACGACTCCAAGCAGACGCCATTATTGTCTACAAATATTATTGTGATGCATGGTCGTTAATTTGATCAACGTCGCTATAATGAACCAACATCAATGGTTTTCGTCAACGAAGATGACGAACCACCCTTTCACCGCGACATTCTAATTTGTTCATTCATAAAATATTGGTTATGGACTGTATTCGATGAATTGGTTATGGACTATATGATGACATACTCACTTTTGTTTCCATACGGTAAGTCGGGTTGGCAAGCACATTGGCAATGTGAGTCATGTCAGGGTAAGCAAACAAATGAATTTCCGAAAGAATCTAGTTAACTATAACTGTATGTCCCCTATATTAGTAACTATACATTTCTATGGCCTATATTAGTAACTATACAATTCTATGCCCTATATTAGTAACTATACATTTCTATGGCCTATATTAGTAACTATACAATTATATGCCCTATGTTAGTAACTATAACTGTCTATGGACTATATTAGTAACTATAATTTTCTATGGCCTATATTAGTAACTATGTCTATGCCCTATGTTAGTAACTATAACTGTCTATGCCCAATGTTAGTAACTATAACTGTCTATGCCCAATGTTAGTAACTATAACTGTCTATGCCATATGTTAGTAACTATAACTGTCTATGGCCTATATTAGTAACTATAACTGTCTATGGCCTATGTTAGTAACTATAATTTTCTACGGCCTATATTAGTGACTACAATTTTCTATGGCCTATGTTAGTAACTGTAATTATGTGTACCTCATACATAATTCACTATGATGAAAAGATGGAGTCCGTAACACTAATGATTTAAATATTTTCAGTTTTAGAAAATAAGTTTTCAAGTTTTATATGCACATTGTCTCTGTGATGGAAAATACGATAAGAAAAGAAAACATGAAAGAAAGAAAACTATTTATAAAGAAATACAATAGGAATTAGCAGCGTGAATATTATTAACTATTGTATATTTATTTGGCTGAAATAAATATGGCCGAAATGAGCAGATATCGCAGCTAAGCTGTAAGCTACGACACACGACATTATGTTTTCCAGATTACCTATAATCTGCTGATTTGCAGTAGTGTAAGAACGAGCGCGAAGAAGAAGAATCAGACAATAAGTATATTACGATATTTATATGGTATCTTCTGTAAAAGGAAAGAAAAACATTACAATTTGATCACGAGAGGTGTATCGTATATTATGTCTAAATATGTGAGAATTACGAAAAGGAAAAAAAAACAGTAGTTGGAGGATAAGTTGCATGATAAGTATCTACAAATGTTTGGCAAATTTCGTACTCATTTCGCGCATGAATTACTCCGCCTAACGAGCAGTTAAAGACTGTTTTCACGCCGACAGACAACTGACAGTGTTACCAATATCTACCTTCATTACTCGTAGACAGCAAGAACAAGGAACTCGTCTCGTTTTTTAGATGAAAAATCAGCTTTTTGTGTGGGAGGAAGCGTGGGGTTTGGAAGTTGTTGATATAAAAAATAAAGGATGGAGTTATATAGTTTTCTTGTAGGGGATTCGCGGGAAAAGTGAGGACAGAATTAGTACGGGAAGTAGATATACATCAAGAAACATATTTTCTTATAATATAAACGAGATAATGAACTTTAAAAAATATTTATTGTGACAATTCCGTCTCAAGGGAAAGAAAACATGAGATTGCAGAAACGAATAGAGTGAGAGCTTTAAATCCTTGTGGGACAAGTTGGTTCTTGCTTTTATTACATAAGCCGCCTTTTAACGCCAATGTTCTGCCATTTTGTATTTATTTATTTTCGTAAGGTCATGTTTCATGTTGCCTGACATACTAGTAAACACTCTGCTGGCATCAAATTGACTTTCCAGAAATTTTAATTAGCGATGACAGTATGGGCAGAAGTAAGGGAGTGAGGGGTAGAGGAAAATATGGGCGTTTTAGTGAAAGAGTGAATTCGTTATGTTTTACGATTCGATTATGAAGATCCATGCTGAAAATAAACGACATCACATTCCTGGCGCTAAATTAGGTTTCTGTTTTCGTTGTGTTAAGTTCTCCCGCTTTTTATAAATGATGACAACAAATGGAGGAGTTTTTATATAATTTTCTACTGGAACATCAGTGGAAATACGAATAGTGATGTATCACTGTCACGAATACAAACAACGATCGTTCCCTGTTACAATAAATCATATCAGGGCTTAGACTTATCCTCTTTTAACAATCTGTTTTGAACGTTTGTGTAATATTATATGTTGTCGGATGTCTTTGAAGGTTCTTGTAAATATTTCTTGGAATATTATGTGTTCCTGAAAATAATACGGTCTTTCAAATAAGTATTTCTATTTCCAATAGTGTTCTCTAAAAGATACTTTATTTTCAATATCTATAATTGATCGTTCAAAGAACATTAAGAAACACTTGATTGAACGTGTTAGATTACTGGCATATGTTAGACATCTTATTCGTGAACCTTAAGCACATCACTGGTTATGTAATTGACATCTAGGGTTACCAGAAGGTAAAAAATAAATATGGCCAAAATGTTCTGTAAAATAATGGCATAATTTCAAAATTGTGTATGAACAATTAAAAACAGGATTAAAACCAGCTTAGATTTAGTGAATTACAATTAAAATCACGATAATTCTGGCTTTTAATGTCTCAATTAATCAAGTGACATGCCGAGTGGAGTAAGCGATGATGTTTCTCCACAACTCCGCCTCTTGTGTTGTTAATAAATTAATTTGGTGACATCTTTTTGTGTCACAGTGACAAACCACCCAGAAATGTCTTTCTTTGTCTTCATCTGTCTCTTCTCAACATGATATTTCAAGTGTTTAATAAATGTTCAAGTTTTGCTTTTCACATGCCCTAAAAATCTTGACTGTCTGCTTCTATATTTTGCTATAAGTTGTCCTTTCAATCCAGCATCTCTAAGGACTTCTACATTAGTTATTTTGGTTGTTCATGCAATTTTCATCATTCTTCTCAAAAACTACATCTCCGTTACCTCCAACTAATCTTGAGGTCTTTTTGTTTACTGTCCATGCTTTGCATCCACAAAGAAGGATGCCTAGAAAATCATCATAGCACAAAATAATGGAGGTAATTGTTAACAGGTAATACTACAGAAAAACTTGGTCATACGAGCTGTTTATTGTTGAAACCCATTAGTGACTGCACTGTTTGAAGTAGAAATCTAACTGGAATAGTCTGGATTAGTCAGTGATGTATGTTGATTAATGTCCACTAGCTACAAAGCAGTTACAGGGCGATTAAAGTCTGCCGTACATCTGCTTATGTATTATAAACATAGTCCTCTCTATCTACCTCTCACTTAATCATAATTAAAGCATCTCACTTAAGCATGATTAAAGCATCTCACGTAAGCATGATTAACGCATCTTACTTAAGCATGTCCTGACTTATCCATCTCCAGCTCTTTCTGATTATAAATAATTTTGATGTCAACTATCTGATATTTCATTATCTCTCAATTTCCAAGATAGCGACTCAACTAAAGATCGTCAAGTCTGGAAAGTCAACTCTAGATGTCCTCTGATACACCATGCACCTTTAATCATTAAACCTTCCGAAGCATGGGCAGAGGGTGGAACACTTATAATTGTCTCTAAGTAAATGTCATCCCAGAAAACCATTCTAGGTCGGCAGTACTTTCTTTCTACATCTCTCTATCGTAGCAACCTGAAACGACATACATCGACTTCAGACACTCTTCGGACACTCAGTAGCACACTACTCCTCCACACTATGCTACTTCTGGTCTCGACAATATACACTAAATCAGAAGCAGCAAGTTATATATGAAACAACCACAACGCAAACAATTGATTCAGCGTCCATGGGGGAATGTCATAAAAACACAATGGTAAATAAACGGCAGGATTGCAAGGCTTGTGACCAAGTATGTAAGGCTGACCGCACTTTTGTGATGCTGATGCGGATAATGTATTGACTCGTGTTGCGAGACGAATACACAACAGCTAAGCGGACCTGGTTTAAATCCCATCTACTTCCTTTTGATTTTTTTCTGACTGGGAAAGTGATCTTATATATATATATATATATATACCCTCAATTGCATAACGTACTCAAGGCACTTACGGGAATGTCCCCCGTGCAACGATAATGGTTCCTAATCAAGTTTCAAGTAAGTTCCTATTGAATCGTCAGCTTCTTCTGTTGCCGATATAGAGTAACATTTATGTTTCTCTGTGTTTTTTAGTTGCTTGAGCATCATCATCAAGTTACATATTCTTTCCAGAACGTAGTCTTTCCTATGGATCTCTTGAATTCTCCGCGGTCTTGAGCAAGTTGTCCTGCATCTTCCCGTGACATGCGCAGGCATTCTTGAATGTCTTTTGTCCAACGGCGTCTTGGTCGGCCTTTGCCCCTGTTGCCTTCTATCGTCCCCTGCAGTAACACTCTCTCCATGCCGTCGTGTCTCTTAATATGACCGAAAAAAAACTAGCTTTTTCTTTAATATGGTGTTCAGAAGCCAGCCTTCCTGGACGTTAATTGTTCGTAACACCTCCTGGTTTGTTTTCTTCGCTGTCCATGGTATTCTCAAAACTTTTTTATAACACTTTAATTCAAATGATGTTATTCTCTTGGCCACTGTTTTATCTAGTGTCCATGCTTCACATCCATATGTCGCCACAGGAAATACACATGTTCGTAGTAAACACAATTTGGTTCTTATGTTAGTACCTTGTCATAGTTTCTTTATCTGTTTTAATTTTGCCAGCGCCATTGCTGTTCTTCTCTTGATCTCAACTGCGCAGTCCCCTGCATTGTTTATATTAGTTCCTAAATAATCAAAATGTATCACTTCTTCCAAATTGCAGTTCTCAATATTAATTATGGGTCTTGATTAAGTTTTGTCAGTTGCCATTATTTTTGTCTTTTTCATATTTAAGAACAAATTTTGCTGTTCGCTGAACTTTTAGGTTGACTTAATTATGTTCAGTGGGTCGTGTTTGTTTGTTTTATGCTTGAGCATAAATATATTAAATACGCAGAAACTGTTGCACAGTGTATCATATTTCGGCATTAATTTTGTTCAGATTACTTTCGCTGTCTGTGATAGTCACCACATGTCCTACTGGTACAGCTTACATACAAGTTGTTGTATTCAGACATTTCACAATCTGGTCTGCTCAAGATAGTATGAAATTCTCATATTGAGACATGATGTTGGTAAGGTCATGCTCGTCAGCGGAGTTGGGGTCATCAAAGATGTTCAACTGATACATGTACTTCTTTCTCTTCCTTTTCATCATGTTATGTCGTACAGGAAGTAGTTCTGTAAAAATGTTCTGTGTTTTCTGTAGATTCTTCACAGGGGTTCACATCGATGTCATTAACTTGAAACTTCCAGTACATATGTTGTTTGATTAAGTTGTGGTTTGTTCACTAAAGATGGTTAGACGATTCATGATCCAAGGAGTTAAATCTTCAGTGTCTGGAAACAACCCAAGTACTAGAAGTGTGAAGGCTAGGCAGCACAGAATAATTTAAGTAAACACATAAATTGTACGGATTGTTGCCGTAATTAAGTAAACTACTTACTAACAACAACCACATAAACAGATGAAGTTTCCACTAAAAATCTTTATTAGGACCCAAAAACAAAACAAAAACAAGTAAGAAGAAGCGAATACTATACAAAGCGACATATAGTAATATAGGAAGATATAAGAGTATCATAAGTAAATAATGAAGGCGAATGCTGCAGAAATTATTATTTTTAAATCGGAAAAAGGAAATAAATAAACTTCTTTCTATAATTATTATTAGTATTTCGTGTACTTATATATTGGCAACACTGTTTACCTATTTCAGTTTGTTCCTCTCATGATCCAAGTCAGAACTCAATACTTAGTGTCCTTCAACATACGGGCATTCTATACGTGGTTTCTCCATAATTCTATACGTACATATAATTATGCATTCACAGTCATCGAGTATGAGGTATAGAGAGCTAATATGTTGGCTACTTAAGTTTAATGAGTAAGATATGTCCTTATGTTTTAAAAAAAATATCTGAACATTATTATTGAAAAAAAAATAAGTTAATTATTTTGATATTCCGATGTACAGGTAACTACTTGAATTATTACTTCCATCTGCTAAAAATATGATTTGTTTTTTCTAGTAATGGTACGATTCCTGATGTAAAATTAAGTCAGATCAAAGAACCCCGATGACACCTGGTAAAACTTAACAAAACAGCTACTTGAAGAAATGTAGGTTAAATGACAGCTTTATATAGTAAGAGGCTCACGGGAGCAGGATGCCATGGATCGTGTTGTATGAAGGGGAATATCAAGAATAGTTAAATAAAAAAGAAGAAAGATAGAAGATAGTTCAAGGGCTGCACGTCTAAGAAGACACAAAGCATCACACGAAAGTACAAGTAGACCTGTGATTTTCCTTGTACATACTGTGGAAGAATGTTTGTGGCTCAAGTTGGTCTTGTGAGTCATATCTATCATCGCCATGGATTGTATTATATTTCTTATAGCACAGCAATAATACTATCATCTGGAGAGACAGAAAGGAACATAAAAAGAAGTGAACAAAAATTAGAGACAAGAGAGAAACAGAAATAGTAAGAAGTGAACAAATATTAGAGACAAGAAAGAAACAGAAATAGTAAGAAGTGAACAGAAATTAGAGACAATAGAGGAACAGAAATAGTAAGAAGTGAACACAAATTAGGCAAGAGAGAACAGCCGTAGAAAGACATGAACAGATATTAGAGAGAGAGAGAGAGAGAGAGAGAGAGAGGAACAGCCATAGTAAGAAGTGAACAGAAATTAGTGATAGAGAGGAACAGCCATAGTAAGAAGTGAACAGAAATTAGTGACAGAGAGGAACAGCCATAGTAAGAAGTGAACAGAAATTAGTGACAGAGAGGAACAGCCATAGTAAGAAGTGAACAGAAATTAGTGACAGAGAGGAACAGCCATAGTAAGAAGTGAACAGAAATTAGTGACATGAAAGAAACAGAAATAGTAAGAAGTGAACAGAAATTAGAGACAGAGAGGAACAGCCATAGTAAGAAGTGAACAGAAATTAGAGACAGAGAGGAACATCCATAGTAAGAAGTGAACAGAAATTAGTGACAGAGAGGAACATCCATAGTAAGAAGTGAACAGAAATTAGAGACAGAGAGGAAGAGCCATAGTAAGAAGTGAACAGAAATTAGAGACGGAGAGGAACAGCCATAGTAAGAAGTGAACAGAAATTAGTGACAGAGAGGAACAGCCATAGTAAGAAGTGAACAGAAATTAGAGACATGAAAGAAACAGAAATAGTAAGAAGTGAACAGAAATTAGAGACAGAGAGGAACAGCCATAGTAAGAAGTGAACAGAAATTAGAGACATGAAAGAAACAGAAATAGTAAGAAGTGAACCAAAAAAAAGAGAGGAAAAGACTACTCTCTAGTAAGAAGTGAACAAAAAATAAAGCAAAATATGACATCCTGTAGGCATACAATAATCCGGCAGGAGAATCAAATAATATAATGTAAATATTTTTTTATATTAATATGCGGCATACAATGGTCACCTCTAAGAGAAAGAGAGAAACAGAAAGTTTCCCCATTTAAAAAAAAAAAATTTGTTTTGATCGTCGTAAATTACGAGCAATAGAGTATTTGTAATTTTTGTGTGTGCAATGGCAAGATTTCTCCAAAATTATATTTCATGCCCAGAAGACTCCACATGATCAACGATGTGCAGTGCTGCAAGAAGAAGCCTTCTATGTTGTGTCATTTACGCCCGTGTGTTGCCGGGGCCCGAAAGGGGAGCAAAGAATAGCAACAATGTTTACCTTCCACACATGTCGTAAAAGGCGACTAAGGAGGTTATGGGATGGAAATGGCTATCCCATCCCATATAGGGTCAGTGACCCAAAGCCATGCTGAAGTCGGATGTGTCAGGCCGAAAGCTGCAGATATCGCAGCAATGCTGTAAACCATGACACAACGCATTCCGTTCTCCGGACTACATCCTGCTAATCTGCAGGAGTTTGAGAACGAACGCAGAAGAAGAAGAAGAAGAATAAGTGTCATTTACAAAAGGAAAGTGGAACTTTCACAAGAAGAAAGCCTCACTATACATTCTCGTTATTTGCTAGGGGTTTGTTGTTGCACAATTATGGTTGGGAGCTAGCTGAGGCATATTCATGAGCTAACTGAGGCATATCTAGAGATATGGCTGAGGCATATGTTAATATAATGAGCTAGTTAGTTTTGTCATACTCAATTCTGAAGGAAGATTGTATGAGTCGCATCTATTAAATTGTGTGAGTTGTTTCTACTCAACCACCTCTCGTTCAGTTAAACTCCGCGCTATGTTGTCAAGTCACTGACCAATAAACATCAGACACACTGACAGCTTCGGGCAACAAACAATGTTGCTATTCTTTGATCGCGACTGACTTGGCAACATCGGACGACACTAATATTAATTTGAATATTTGTCATCTTAAGGCGACTGGGCATGAAAAGGAAGTAAAGAATAATAGCAACACTGTAGCTTACCATTGACTAAGGATCAATGGTGTGCTGATAATGGACTAGAACAGCGGTTCTCAACCTGTGGAGTAGCGACCCCATTAGGGGGTCGTCACAGGGGTCGTCCAAGACCATTAGAAAACATATTATGAAGTAGTAACGAAAATAATTTTATGGTTGGGGGTCGCTATAGCATGAGAAACTGTAGTACAGGGTCGTGGCATTAGAAAAGTTGAAAACCACTGGACTAGAAGAACTCATCAAATCTCCAGGTCATATTACTGCTTAATATTTCTTGTTTAATATTTATAAAAGAGAAAAAAAACTTTACAAATTTAAAAGAAAACAGCACACGATTTTTCCCCCTTTAGTGAAGAGTAGTTGCAAGCAGGAAATTATAATCTCATCAATGACGTCACGTTAGCCATGAGAAACGCACGAGAAACGCCTGTGTATCAGTAGCTGCGAACATGTACAGCTGACCTATTAGGTGCATTGAATGATTGCACCACTCATATGCTATCCGTAGTAAGCAAATACCCCATCTGTTTAAAAAAAAAATACTTCATGCAATCATTCATTGGGCGAAATTGTTGGTGTTAATTATGTAGCCTTGTGAACAAGGATTTCTTCTTCTTCAGCGTTCATTCTCAAACTCCTGCTGGATCTCTCTTTGTAGTAGGACCATGGTCCTATTAGATTTTCAGCAGAATGTAGTCCAGAGAATGGAAATGCGTTGTTCCACTGTTTTATTTGCGCCAACAGCCCGACACATCCGTCTTCGGCGGAGAACAAGGATTTGATTGTGAAAATAATTTGACAATGTCTTAAACAAGTTAAACAATTGAAAAAGATCCAATTTCTCCGCATAGTCAATGCTTAAGTTTTCCAGTGTGTTGCTGGGGCCCGAAAGGGGAGCAAAGAATAGCAACACTGTTTACTTTCTACGCATGTCGTAAAAGGCGACTAAGGAGGTTATGGGATGGAGTTGGCTGCCCCATCCCATATAGGGTCAGTGACCCAAAGCCATGCTGAAGTCGAATGTGTCAGGCCGAAAGGCGCAGATATCGCAGCAATGCTGTAAACTATGACACAACGCAATACGTTCTCCGGACTACATCCTGCTAATATGCAGGAGTTTGAGAACGAACGCAGAAGAAGAAGAATGCTTAAGTTCATAGGGAGTAGGTCATCAAGTACACGTACTATCATAGAATAGTAGTATTCTTGTTCCACTGTTTAATTTATGTGGAATCTCAATGTTGAAGTACATCCGCAAGTAATAATAGCAATAACCAATGACGTTTCTCACAAAATAAAAATGTGCTATTCCATAACACGGTTATTAAATTACTAAACAATATTTTAATGCGACTCTAACAAATAAAGGCTGGATGGTGTAAACGTCGAGTAGCAGGCATGAGATTATCAATCATTTATACCTAGTAGATGTGTGGAAGGTGCATGAGAACGTTTTACAGGTGTTGACTGAGGAAGTGGTTGACAAAGGATTATGTCAACAATGATGTTATATAAATAACAATTACATTGTTTGAATTTGTAACGCCATTACTAAGGATGTTTGGGCCTAGCTGCCAGTGAACACAAAAAAAAGCTGAAATCTAAAATCGCAATTTTAAACTGTAAACTATCAGTAAAAAATGTAAACTATAAATTAAACTGTAAATTATCGGTTAAAAAATGTAAACTATAAATTAAACTGCAAACTATCAGTAAAAAAATGTAAACTATAAATTAAACTGTAAATTATCACACAACATACTATGTTCTCCCGACAAACTTTTCTCGAATCTACAGACGTTACAAAGAAATCACAGTAGAAGAAGAATGTACATTGTGGAGGGTAGAATATTCTACTCAAAATTAAACTGCCGCACATCTTATTTTGGTTTTAGTGATTTATTTGGCAATATTGACATTCAGTAGTTTGTCATTGTTTTCTGAACGACCCTAATACACCATTACCTGCGGCGGTATTTGAACCTTGGCCGTTACAGAAACGTTCTGCACCTCGTCACCACACATCCGGACATGTACTTTGGGCTTTATAACAAGTAGGTACTCTCATTCGCATATTAGATATTCTTTTTGTTTGCATAATTAGTAGATTACATTCAGTTCATTCTGCGCTCTCTAAATAATAGGCACATGAAAAAACCCCAAAGAGCTGATGCAGAAATAAAATGTAACCCAAAAGAGATGAGGCAGAAATAAAATGTAACCCCAAAGAGCTGAGGCAGAAATAAAATGTAACCCCAAAGAGCTGAGGTAGAAATAAAATGTAACCCCAAAGAGCTGAGGTAGAAATAAAATGTAACCCCAAAGAGCTGAGGCAGAAATAAAATGTAACCCCAAAGAGCTGAGGCAGAAATAAAATGTAACCCCAAACAGCTGAGGCAGAAATAAAATGTAACCCCAAACAGCCGAGGCAGAAATAAAATGTAGACTACACATTTTTACAGTTATTTCCCTTACAGTATGACTTAAAAAACATGTAGAAAATGGTGTTTCCTTACCAATCAAAGCTGACCAAAAGAAAATACGAAATGAATATAAATAAAACCAAAGCGAAGGATACACTTAACTTTACTTCAACAAATAAGACAAAAAATCCTGACCCTATTTCTGACGTACATCTAGATAAGATCAGAAGACTTAGCCACATGTCTTGGCATTATTATTTATCATTGGCTTTATACTCGGCTACTGAACCAGACAAGAGGCTGACAGAAGATTTGTTGAGAATGTAACTAACCATTATGAGAACATCACAGAACTCCGACACCCTTCGTTGAAGATCATATCAACAGGACAGGAGTATGTGTGAGAGAAACAGAGCCGATTTTATTGCGGATTGTAGAAAAAAAAAACCCAATAAGAAACCAATTTCAAGAAAGAACTTCCTCAAAAAAAAACACGACATGCTTAAAGTTAATACACTCTCTCAAAAATTATTGGAACAGCTTGCAAGCATTACATTTTTCAATGAAGCGGGGAACAGCTTACAAGAGAACGTACTAATTGAATAATAAAAACTGCAACTGCTATTGTCAAACAATTAATTTTCTTTCGAGCACCGGTAGAACATTCAAAGAAATGAATTGTATTGAAAGAAGCGTGGCACAGCTTACAAGATACACAATCTACAATGATGTGTATTTAGTTCTATGTATATAGTTATTTTATAATATACAACTTCTAGCGTTTAAAAAATGATGACTAAGACATTATTTTCTGCTTCTGATGTGTTTTCTAAGTCCAAAACAGTCTGCAGCGCTTCCTCATCAGTGATCTAGTGGTTCATGGATGTCTGTCTTCTCGCCAAACTACACTAAAATTCTAAGAATTTACAGCGAATTTTAGTACCCAGTCTTTACCCAGGGTACTAAAATTATTTTTTCCCCACCTCCACTTTTACATAAACTAGTGTCATTTGGGTTGGGTGGCCCCTTTTCGGGCTTCCACCCTTGCCTAGTTTCGGTGCTTGATAAATTATATAAATTTATATATTCGTGCGTGAATAATAAACATCCTGTACTTAGTCGGTACCGCAGTTCCAATATTCTTATATTCTTACTATTCTAATGTAATTGAATCTGTGTCGACTTGGCACGTTTGCAAAAGTGCTTGACATGCACTTGCGATAGAAAATAGTTGCCATGGACTTCGGCAACAACCTATCACAGATCGCAGGCCGTTTAAAAACATGCTCCTCCAATCATATGCTTTTTGGATTGACAAGAATGCATTACAATACAGGACCTTCATTCGCCAATGAAAGTATATTTTTCACTTTTTTATTGATCAAGAAATTGATAACATAACGTTGCTCATCTTAGATGTATGTCAATATCTGGACGGCCATATTTAAACTGATTTAAATTAAGAGTTCGTCTGCACCACGATCGCATGCACAAAACTCTCTTGACATTATTAATAATAATAATGACAAGCTACGAGATAATGCCGTTGTTATTATAATTTACAAAACACTAATGATGTTCCATGTGAAGCACCATATACAAAGGATTATTACATTTGTTTCATCACTATTTATTTTCTGTTGTCGGATATGCCAAAATATGCAATGTCGCAGAGAAACTATAAATAATAAAATTATGCAACCGTGACCAATCGGCACAGTCTACTGGTTATTGTTCATGATGCAGCTCATTTTAATAATATGCAGTAATAAATTCTGTAATACTTATCAGAATTTAAGCAGGGTTGCCAGGTGGTTGAAATTATTTATGACCAAATTTGAGATAGAAAATGGGAAAAAATTTGATCAAATATTGTATTGTAAATGAAAAAAAAATCATTGAGTTTTCTGATGAATTAAATTGACAGCAGATGTACTCTAAATTTTATGACGCGGTGTAAACTAGCTCTTGCCAATTGAGGAGAGCATTAAACATTGCATTTCCATTCATACGTGCGTTTAGTCAACAAAAATACAAGATTTGATCGGCATTTAGAATGCTGACAATAGAATGCGGAATGCATAAAGCCACATATAGCATACACATATTACCTGCGCAAATGTTGGTGATAATTTCTTCATTTGTGTCTAAACAGAATTGTGAAATCAAACAAGCAAGTAGCCCATAACTTGTAAAGTCATTTCAATCTTCTAATTTTATATCATATTTCCTCAGCTTAGTCTTCAACCTATCATCAAGAAATTATGATAGTACCGATAATATAGAAGGTATTAGCGGTGTTTATTACAATGTTTTCAGTAAATCATAATACCACTGCCCGTAAAAACTTTTGTAATGCAAAATCAATATTCTCATCAATGAGAAATGTAAATATATCACATTTATACTTCTTTCAAATTTTGTGAATCAGCAAAGATCAATATTTAACTGATCAATAGTCCTTGCAGTTTTATATTTCTATAAGGTAACCTTATCCGTGATGTTCTCTTACATCATCAGTTGCTCAGCATTCTTCACTTCACGGTGATAAATACATGCAACTGCTAACTTAATTGCCTTTTTTGGAGGGTAAAAGTTAAATTGGATATTCTGAACTTTCTTTAAACACACAAGCACATTGGTTTCAATAAACGGTTTAATATTTATGCTTTTAAGACACTTTGTCTATAGTAATATTTTAAAATTTACTTTCCAACTTGTAGCAACATCATTGCTATTTAAGATCAACTCTTATCTAAAGATTTTGTAGTGATCACGAAATACATTTCCATATTTTGTTGTTTCTGGCTTTGTGGCAGCGCGTCTGTGACGCCAAGGTACCGGGTTCGGAGCCGGCAGCAGAAAATTTTGGTTCAGAAAGCAATGACACACTACTGAACGTATTTACATTGTCTAGAAAATCACTATAGCCAAAAAATGTTGGACTAATGGCTACATCCTAAATATGCTACCAATATTTTGTTGTATCCTTTCTTAGTGTTGTATAAAGCTTTACCTTTAAATTATCGAAAATCTGTTTAAAATGTCCACTTTCTTTTCACATTAACAGAAGAGACAATGTTCATAATTTAGCTGGTATCTATTTTTATAAAGCTGCACCATAAGTGATTTAGTCATATTTCTGCAAAACTATTTGGGAAAGAAACTACATTTTCAAAATTGCCAAATAATAACAAAAAATATTCTTTTTCTTCGTCTGTGTTCGTTCTCAAACTCCTGCAGATTACCAGGATGTAGTCCGAAGAACGGAATGCGTCGTGTCATGGTTTACAGCATGGCTGCAATATTTGCGGATTTCGACCTGACACATCCGACTTCAGCATGGCTTTGGGTCACTGACCCTATATGTCATGGGACAGCCAATTCCATCCCATAACCTCCTTAGTCGCCTTTTACGACATGCGTGGAAGGTAAACGGTGTTGCTATCTTTGCTCCTCTTTCGGGCCCGTCAACACACGGGCATAACCAAAAATATAAAAATGATAGGAATCTGAATCTCATTACCAAGGAAATTGACAAAATTCGATAAGTATTGTCATGAAACAGCCAATAACATAGCCTTGAGTGTGAGAACACACACGAGAATGCCGATAACTAGATGGTTATTGCAGAAGTAGTTCAATACGGCGTTCTAAATTAGTATGTATGTATATTGCAGAAGTAGTTCAACACGGCATTCTAAATTAGTATGTATGTATATTGCAGAAGTAGTTCTACACGGCGTTCTAAATTAGTATGTATATATTGATTCAAATACATTCTGTAGCAATATATCAGTCTCAAAACATACAGTAAGATTTTCACAAGATCTTCACACATAGCACACACCCACATGCGAACGTTACCACACACACATAAAAGAAAATAGTACCAGCAACTTGAGCAATGAAATGTCTTCAGACACAACACAATCTAGTTTTAAAATGTAACTCAGGAACTTTACATGTTTAGACATGGTCGTGAGCACCCAATTACGCGACCAGTAAGGTGATAACTTCTTGTCATCTTACATAGAGCTTCTGCTGCTCCAGTTACAAACATTGGGGGCTTTACATGGACGGCTAATTTGCTTCTCTCAAGTCCCTCGTTAAATATACAGTTCTGTGAACGTGCCCATGTTATCCATCAAAAGTGACGATATTTGACGTTTTTCGAGATTTGTATTTGCTGTTGAGACATAGTACTACGTAGTACATACCTATGTTCTACGTGAGTACTATTTTCGTACAATTTTACAGCAGTATTACTTTTTATTGATACATAGAAAACACAAAAGGGTCAATGAAAATAACGGAGAAAGGTCAAATAGCGACACTTTTAAAGGATTAACCTGATATCCAGGGGACTGTATAATTGACGAGAGACTTTGTTTCACTCAAGTAGACACACACAAAAACATGTTACATAAACAACTAGTGACCTTGAACTAGTAATTCACATGTAAATACTAGATATTTTATTTAAAATGAGAAATATCACTAAAAATATAGTTAAAGATGGCATCCAAGAGCTGGTTGTGTAAAATTGTTGATGGCGGTGAATCAGTGACCTGCTGTCATTGGACTAGTAGAATTACGCTAGTTTCCATTCATTTTAGTTATTTTGATTTCAATTTCCACTCACCATTAAAATATAAGCATACAAACAAAATAGTGAGTACACAGCAGTAGTATTCCTCATTCTGTCAAATTACATAACAATATCTTTGCCTTTGCACGTGAGATCACACTGACATCAGAAGGTCTTGATCCTTAAGTCTACGCTGATATTAATATCGAAATGTTTATATATAGAAAATATACATTGACACTGCTATACTATTCTTAGTAAATGTAAATTGTATTTACATCTTATATGCAGTATTGTTGTGATTATTACGTCTTTGTTATTCTTCCCGTTGGCTAGCTAGATCATGTTAAAAGTGTACGTGTTCGCTTATCCGTATATTGTGTTTGTGTTTCAAAGAGAGAGATGTTGAATAGTAATATCATGAAGAGCTGTTCTCTGGAAGTAGTGCAGTTTATGTAGTATGTTAGATAACAGTGTGCAGTGATACAGTTTGAAACAGAAATTATTACAACAGGCTGCATCTCGTAATGTGTTATTGACCGAATGCTTATTTTCATTTAGGCCCTCGTGTTTGAAGATATTGGTAGCGTATCCTATAGCCTAATGATTTTCTAGGCAATATAAATACGTCTGTTTGCCGTTGCTTTCTGAACGGTTCGGATACACTGCCTGTTGCGGGGATCGAAATGTACCTTGGCCGTTACAGAGGATCTCTACCACACTCCGTCACAGAGACGTTTGAAAATAAGCATCAATTAATTAATAAAGCGTAGACCAGTTTTTGATACTATTTTTTAAATTAAAATTTATTTACTGGTCATTTCGAAACACAGTTTAGCATTTCTTTAAACAGCAGCTCATCTGTCCTTGTATTTCAATTTCAAATGCTTCTAAACACCAGTACATCTGTCCTTGTGTTTGTGACTAACCAGCCCTCGTTAACTGTCTCTTGCTTTACCACTGCGCTCACTTGCCCTGCATTGAAACATCAGTGTGTCATGTGATGACGTGTGACGAGGGTTGTTGCAAGAAAAGGAATAAATTATAGACGAAAAACGATATTTAGAAAAGATTCGTGGAAATAATTGCTTAATTATTAGTTTTCAGCTGTACACCAACCACTACCTTACATCGTGCAGAGTAGTTATATTCTCTGATCAAATTCACACTTCTACTTCATAGCTATGCGCCGTTATGAACTTCCTCAAACATGGTTTATGAATGTGTTCTACATGAAAGAAAGAGCAATAAAAAAAAAGGAACTGAAAAGTAATGAATGCGCAAAGAGAAATGTATTTAGAAAGTAATAAATATATATAGAGAAAGTACTTGGGAAACTAGTGAATTCGAATACAGAGAGATACTTGGAAAGTAATGAATGAATACGTATAGAGAAAAGTACTTGGAAAGTAATGAATGAATACGTATAGAGAAAACTACTTGGAAAGTAATGAATGAATACGTATAGAGAAAAGTACTTGGAAAGTAATAAATACATATAGAGTAAAATACTGCAATAGTTTTGTGAGCGGGACACAGACAGCGACAAGATGAATCTATAAATTTTTTGAACAGCGGGAGAAGTTACCACTAAAGGGGCTGTCCATAAACTGCGTCACCAACTCAGGGTGTGGGGTCTGAAAAAGTTTGACAGTTGTTGACTGTAGGGAGGGAGTTTTGAAGAAAGTTGACGTCAACAACACTATTTATATATCATGAGATGGACAGAATACAGTCTGTCAGAGCATACAACCATGACAAGAATACATTCTGTCAGAGCACACAACTAAGACAAGAATACATTCTGCCAGAGCACACAACTAAGACAAGAATACAGTCTGTCAGAGTACACAACCAAGACAAGAATACAGTCTGTCAGAGTAAACAACCAAGACAAGAATACAGCCTGTCAGAGCACACAATCAAGACAAGAATAGTCAGTCAGCGCACACAACCAAGACAAGAATACTGTCTGTCAGAGTACACAACCAAGACAAAGAATACAGTCTGTCCGAGCATACAACCAAGACAAAGAATACACTCTGTCAGAGTAAACAACAAAGACAAGAATACAGTCTGTCAGAGTAAACAACCAAAACAAGAATACATTCTGTCAGAACATGCAACCAACAAGATACGAAGAATGTTGGAGGGCCGTTGCTACCAATTTTCGTTACGGAGGCGGCACTTGATGATGATGAACAGACGCGCACTGCTCTGATGTAAAAGCATGGCTTTGATATATATACATATATATCTTTCCCTGTCTCGAGTGGATTAATACCTTTCCATCGCCGTTCCAACTGCAAGCTCAAGATGAAAATGACAACGCAAGTGTTAAATAGATTCACTCTCTCAATAGCTAAGTTGCAGCTAATGGCGTGAGACCAGTTGACTGTTAAAGTAATCACGTGTCGGAAACAGCCCCGCGATGTTCCTGTCGTCCTCACTATCAACCGTTTCATTTTATACCGCCAGCAACGTGACATAATTTAGCAATATATTGCGCTTGCGTCTTTCTTGCACTTCAACCGTATCCATTTGTTTCCTTTTTTTTATTACTATTAAAATATATCCTTTCTTCAATTCTTTTCCTGACTCTTACTTTAACACATGACTCCGACTTCAGTAATGATAAAAAGAAGAGGACAATAAAAAAAAACCTCAATGAGCGACATCACCGAAGTACGGTACAGATCAGATGGTAAGAATTTCTTCCTAAATGAAAAAAAAAAAACGTTGATGGAATATTGTAAAAAGATAATATATTGAGCACATACATGATGATTACGATGATGAAATCATCCCTTTAGCTGTGAGTAGGAAGCTAGCTCTACACAGCACATAGCCTTTATGATAGTAGCATAGCTACCCCTCATTTGAGTAACTGAGGTGGAACTCGATAAGGTTTGTTGTCACAAAGGCCTGATTTGTGTTGCCGTAGGGTGTGGGGAGTTACTGATGTATGTTTAGTCCCCGACGGGAGGCATTCCAGTGCGCCAGTATCGCAGGATCATCATGTCCTGCAAAGAACGAAACAGGCACTTCTGGGCCAAATAGTTCATCTTCTTCTGTCAGATCTCTTGATTCATCTGCAGTAACGGTACACCTACCATTCTTCTGTCAGATCTCTTGATTCATCTGCAGTAACGGTACACCTACCATTCTTCTGTCAGATCTCTTGATTCATCTGCAGTAACGGTACACCTACCATTCTTCTGTCAGATCTCTTGATTCATCTGCAGTAACGGTACACCTACCATTCTTCTGTCAGATCTCTTGATTCATCTGCAGTAACGGTACACCTACCATTCTTCTGTCAGATCTCTTGATTCATCTGCAGTAACGGTACACCTACCATTCTTCTGTCAGATCTCTTGATTCATCTGCAGTAACGGTACACCTACCATTCTTCTGTCAGATCTCTTGATTCATCTGCAGTAACGGTACACCTACCATTCTTCTGTCAGATCTCTTGATTCATCTGCAGTAACGGTACACCTACCATTCTTCTGTCAGATCTCTTGATTCATCTGCAGTAACGGTACACCTACCATTCTTCTGTCAGATCTCTTGATTCATCTGCAGTAACGGTACACCTACCATTCTTCTGTCAGATCTCTTGATTCATCTGCAGTAACGGTACACCTACCATTCTTCTGTCAGATCTCTTGATTCATCTGCAGTAACGGTACACCTACCATTCTTCTGTCAGATCTCTTGATTCATCTGCAGTAACGGTACACCTACCATTCTTCTCTATTTAGTATATGTTACCTGATGATGATGATGATGACCATTCCTCTCCGTCAAGTAGTATGCCATAAAAGGAGAAACGTGCAATGTCTGCTGTCCTGCATATCTACTTCACACAATAATCTAACTGAAGACAAAAGTAAGACATCGAGACGAGACATGCAGCAACAATTATGATTTTTTTATATGGGACAGGTCGCCAAAATATCCCCCAGCTTGTGCATTCGGTAGATCTAAAGGTCCCAGTATAGGTATATCGGACTAACCATTTTGCAACATTAACCTCTCAGAAGATGGTATGTCAATATAATGAGCTTTATCACTTATGGAAGCCCCACAGCATGTTCTCTGTATAATTAAGTTTTCCTTTATGGTACTGCATTGAGAGAATCCAGTATTACACATCGCGCTGGGAGTCAGAGCTCTAACCCTGACTATGGTCCTAACTGTTATTGTGTTTATGGTGCTCCAGCTATACATATATGACACATAAGATGTGGTGAAAAGCAACTATGTCAGAACGTGACAATTTCCTGGGAGAGCCAAGAATCACTTAAACATGCTAGCCCTTCATAACTGGAGAGCTCAGAATCACTCAAAAATGTTAGCCCTTCATAATTCGAGAGCCAAGAATCACTCAAACTTGTTAGCCCTTCATAATTGGAGAGCCCCAAGGTTGGCGGGAATGCAAAGCTAGCTGTTCCACCCATATCAGCAACCATAGCGCAGAGCTAAGTTTCTATGGAAACCTGACAGGACGAGATGCTTGGCAGCGGAAGTCAGATACCATAACTCCAGCTCTGCATGTGGAAAGGAATAAAAACTACAAAATCACTAGAATTTACCAGCTCTGAGTACACTCATTCTGAAAGCATTGCACACCATTGAAACCTAGTCGTTTGGGTATGAAATAAAACTCTGAGAAACCACCTAGTTGTTCATAGGAAGTAAGAGCTAATCGCTCGTAATTCCTGGAGATCGAAGCAACAATCCACAACTTTCCTGAGACATGCTTCGAAAGACGACATCTTCCCTATTTGTTGCTACATGAACTAGAAATCCAGATTCCTGTTGTCACACTGGCGAAACACAGATTTAGATAAAAACTTCTGTTGGAAGGTAAGCACATCTTATAGCGTAGTAATACTTAGAAACATACAACACGTTCGTAAGATAAGCCTCACTTAATGCTCTGCGTTGGAACATAGCACATGAAATGTTTCACAATACAGATCAGGAGGCGTTTACGTAACATCAGACATATTAGGTCAGCAGACCAGATTGAGTATTTTTATGTGTGGGATGAGGGCTAAGAAGCTGTTTTCTAATCCCTTGGTAGTTCCAAGTATTATATTCTGAGCTTAGGGTCAATGCATATGCTACTATCAAATAATACTATTTAGCCAGTACAAATGAAATGGTGTTGTGGGTCGGATTTGATCAGCAAGTCTTATTTTGCCCAAACCTGGTATAGACACAAACACAAACCTGGTATAGACACAAACACAAACCTGGTATAGACACAAACACAAACCTGGTATAGACACAAACACACACCTGATATAGACATATACACAAACCTGGTATAGGCACATTTACACACCTGCTACATACACATGCACACACCTGCTACATACACATGCACAAACCTGGTATAGACACATGCACAAACAAAAAATACATATATATAACTATATATATAACGCACATTTTATGGTGTGGTACGGTAATTTCAACCACATATTCTAGTTTGGGTTGATTGTATCAGAGCTTAATATTATAAAAAATAGAGGAGGTTGTGTTCGGCAACACACGGCCCACTGAGGTATAAGTTTCAGTTTATGTGTGGTTACATAGGCCAAAATACATACTTCCAAGTGGTTGTAGACTGTGATTGCTTATCGGCACATGATGAAGTATGCTATCTACAGGCCATTCATAGACCCAATGAAGTATGCCATCTGCAGGCCATTCATAGACTCAGTGAAGTATGCCATCTGCAGGCCATTCCTAGACCCAATGAAGTATGCCATCTGCAGGCCATTCATAGACCCAGTGAAGTATGTTATTTACAGTACATTCATAGACCTACTGAAGTATGCTATCTACAGTACATTCATAGACCCACTGAAGTATGCTATCTACAGTACATTCATAGACTCAGTGAAGTATGCTATCTACAGTACATTCATAGACCCAGTGAAGTATGCTATCTACAGTACATTCATAGACCCAGTGAAGTATGCTATCTACAGTACATTCATAGACCCACTGAAGTATGCTATCTACAGTACATTCATAGACCCAGTGAAGTATGCTATCTACAGTACATTCATAGACCCAGTGAAGTATGCTATCTACAGGACATTCATAGACCCAGTGAAATATGCTATTTACAGGACATTCATAGACCCAGTGAAGTATGCTATTTACAGGACATTCATAGACCCAGTGAAGTATTGCATCGACAGTACATTCATAGACTCATGTGGTCAGTTTCTACTTGAATATGATCTGAGTAGGAGGTTTCAACTCAAAGCTTTACATACCGCTTGGGAATCTGTCTTGTTGACGTATATGAAATCAATAGAAAGACATGAAGAGAGACCTATCTCTTACATGTTACACCTTAACTCTACCTTCAAGTACGTATTCAACAAGCGTTTATCTCTTTTTAATATGTCCAAATCATTTAATTTCTGCCATTATTTTCTTTAATAGTTCTTTTTCACACAGTGTTGTCAGAACATCTTTCTTGTGTGTGGCTTCCTATCTTTCAATGTTCTCCCTGTTCTTCTACATATTCACATCTAACGGCATCAATCTTGTTTACTATCTGTACATTATCCGTGTTTCTGATCCGTACAGAAACACGAAATTGAAGTAGCATTTTATCATTTTCATTTTTACTTTAAAAAAAATAAAATTATTAATGATTTGAAAGTTAGTAATTTCCTCGTGTTATTAAAAGTACTTTTAGCTATTTCTATTATTCTATAAGCGTCTGTTTCAAATAACAGATAAACTAACTCAAGACATTGCTATGAAAGTGACTGTAATAAAATGAAGATCTCTTGATCCCGTCATCCTCTATTTGCAATCACCAATCCTTACTATTCTAGTTGCAGTATAATAACCTAGTAAACGTCTTCTAAAAAAAATCCTGGAAAAACATACAAAAAGTAATGACACGAAGCGCTTTCAAACGTGCGCGCGTGTACGTGTTTTGACTTTTTTTTTAATTTTAAAGAAGATAACGCGAAACTCATAGGAGAGAAAAGATCAAATTGTATACTCGTAATGGGCGAAATGCTGACAATATGATCCTGAACAGATGTGAGGAGGACAGCACTGGAAGCAGTCGTTCCAGGGGGCGAGAGGGATACCACACTTCTTACACTCCCAAGAATTATCATCTAGTCCAACTCTTGTTGTTCTTGCTTACTGTTTCTGGCAGTTCAAGTAGATTGAGAGTAATAGTGGCTTACTCTGTTTTATTTTATACCAGTATAATATACTTCTGGTAAATATATTGATTGATGAGTGGGTACGGTGACAATGTACAAACGTTGGAGGAGTGTGGAATGGTGTGAACGTCATGGACAGTATGGGGAGATTACAGATTGAATGAATTAAAGAATGTAAGATTAAAATGTTAGAAATTAAACGACGGAAAACAAGTCAAATGAATAAACGATTTTTTTTAAAATATGTGTTCGTTCTCAAACTCTTGTCGATGATCAGGATGTAGTCCAGAGAAAGGAATGGTGGTCTACAGTGGTTTACAGTTTGGTTGTAATATCGGTATATTCAATCCAATACATTTGAACTGACGTTGGATTTTGGGTGATTTGACAAATGAGATAAGACAGTCATTCCACCACACATGCTGTTTAGTCACCTTCAACTACATTCACAAGAAGTTACAACAATGCTATTCTTTACACCATTTTGATGCCTCATCAAAGCAAAGTAGGAAGACGTGATTGTATGAAGTAATGGGTAATTGTATGAAGTAATGGGTAAGTGTATGAAGTAATGGGTAATTGTATGAAGTAATGTGTAATTCTATGAAGTAGTGGGTAATTGTATTATCTAACAAGTGATTGTATGAAGTAATGGGTAATTGTATGATGTAACAAGTGATTGTATGAAGCAATGAATGATTGTATGATGTAACAAGTGATTGTATGAAGCAATGAATGATTGTATGAAGTAACGGATAATTGTATGAAGTAACGGGTAATTGTATGATGTAATGGGTAATTGTATGAAGTAATGAGTAATTGTATGAAGTAATGAGTAATTGTACGATGTAACAAGTGATTGTATGAAGCAATGAGTAATTGTATGATGTAACAAGTGATTGTATGAAGTAATGAGTAATTGTATGATCTAAATAGTTATTGTATGAAGCAATGAGTGATTGTATGATGTAACTTGTAATTGTATGAAGTAATGATCGATGGTATAAAGCAATGAACGATTGTGTAAAGTAATGATTTATTGTTGAAATTAAGGAGTGATTGTGTGATGTAATTAGTAATTGAATGAAGTAATGATTTAGTATATGACGTGATTAGTGATTGTATGGTATAATGAGTAATATTCTGATGTAATTAGTGATTGTATGAAGTAACGATTGGTTGCATAAGTTATTGTATAAATATAATGAGTGCACGTATAAAGTAATGATTTACTGTTGGAGCCACAGAGTGATTGTATGAAGTAATGGGTGATGAGAAGTAAGGCACTTTCAACCGTGGACACAATACCCGTCATACATCATATCCTGTGGACTAGTAGTTTAGTTTTTGTTTGTTTGTGTTTTAAATTATCTTTTCTGAAATTTGTCATACTCGATTGATACACTCCTTCCAATTAGATTTTCTAAAGTGAATTTTTAAAATTATCAAATCGGCAAGAGAAATATCTTCGAATTATCTAGAAAAATGATATTAATACTGCAATGTGGATACAGCTCAATGTAGCATCATATTGACAAAATTCAGACGAATGGGCAATAACAGGAGATCCTCAGATCCATGTACCTTATTTCATAGATACTAGTTGAAATGTGGTGTCGCTAGAAAGGAGAGTTTTCGTGGGCGAGAAAGAATGATGGTCCATCAACGACGTACTGGGGCCGTCAGTCAACGTGTAATAGCGGATACACTCAAAGAAAGATCTGAGCACCTATGGACTTGTGCAGAGTGCAATGACGATGATCCAACGACTAAGTAACTATAGATACTAGTTTAATTGCATACATGGATTGTCTATTGTCTGTCCCCAGGTGAACGATGGTTCATCGTATTCACACTTTCCGTTAAGCTTAGGGGTGTGAACTTCAGGTATCGTTCCAAGGCCAGATTTGTCGCCGTAGTTGTATTTAGTCCGTGTTTGTTTAAGGCTATTTTGATGTTTTCTATCCACCGTTTTCTTGGCCTGCCTTTGGCCTTGTATCCGGATATTCTTTTATTATATGATCTTATTGGTATTTGGTTTGTTTTAATTCGCATGATGGTGACCGAATCATTTTACTAGCTATGTTTCGATTTGCTCAATACATGATATTATACCCAGATCTTTCCCTAATTTCTTCATTTCTTGTTTCATCTAGTTTAGCATCCATTGCAACTTTTTTCACATACTTCATTTCACATGTAACTATTTTCCTCTGCTGCGAGGCTGTTAAGACCATGTTTGACATTGGTAGCAGAGTGTTGGTATAAAAATTGTAAATATTATCTATCTTTTGATTTCCATCTTGTTATTTGGGTGAAGAAGTAATGGTGAAAGTTTCTATTTCTCTGGCTAGTCTTCCAATTTCGGAAAAAATGCTGTCTAGACATTTAAATTCGTTGGCTTGTTTCACTTTGGCGTTATGTATTGTTATATTCATTGGTGTTGCAGACTTTGCTAATTTTTATAATATCCATACATGGATACTATTTTTATAAAGCTTCTATATGCTACTGCATATTGCAAGGCGAATTGATACCAGCTACTCGAACAATATTAAAATCTATAGTGTTACCTTCTGATGTATTTGCATAACATTAAATATAGTAAGTGTCTTCAATGTACCAAACATTTACATGATATTTTAGCATAGTTAAAATACGCTTTGTCACAAAGCTTGTGATACAAGAAAGAAACTATTCTATGGTGTGTTCTATTGTTTCGTGACAAAGGTCCCAATAAGAACGACACGTTGAATATTGTCTTTGTTTTTTGTTTTATTGTTATTTATGATTTATTTATATTGATAGTTAGGCTATATTCATTTACTTTTATTATATACTTCGACATCACACATGCTTTATCCAGAAAACTAAAATATTTTGTTTCCATTTATTTCAATGAACTGTTTGTCTTCAATATATTTAGTCATGCGGTGTTGTCAGAGCTTTTTCCTTAGATCAAACGTATTTAGTCATGCGGGTAGTCTGAGCTTTTCCCCTTTGACCCAATGCCACGTAGTTATATTTGCAGGAGCTTATCAGTTGTTGCTTTGTTCCATATAGTGTGTTATATTTGATTGGTCTTGGGGAAAGAAGGCTTCTTGATATCATCCAGTGTTTTACATTTGAAGAGGTGGTGGTAAACAGTTACATAATGATATTTATACAGTGGTGGTAAGCAGTTCAATAAGGGGGTTTATATAGTGACGTTCTAGTTATGTTACGGTTTGATTCTTTTCATGTGTTTATTATGTAGTATGTGCTGAGATCTTGTGAAAAGAAGAAAAATTTAGCAGTATAGTAACTAGAAAGTCACTGGCAGATCAAGCACAACTTACAGTGTCATCCAATGACCGAACCGTCCAAGGATCTATGCAACTAACGTAGAGTTGTTTTTTTAATCATCTACAAACTCAGAGTCAAGCACACAAATTTAACTGAATTTCATAAAGGGAGTGTAATAAATGTTCTTGATCACTTGTAATGGAAGATCAGCACATATGTTTTCCTTGAATCTGGACAACCATAAAACATCTCACTTAGAGGAATTGCTAACGTTCTCAAATATGTAGGTTCCCCCCCCCTTCTACCTTCCCTGTAAAAATTTCATCATTGGGCAGAGCTATAGCTATTATTAGATGTTCATTGAACAGAAGTCGCTGCATTCAGACCAAAGCCATAGACGACCTGGTTTCTTTGAGAACATTTCTTGACGTGAAATAAAGATCATCCCAAACTGAATATATTTTTTGTGCTCTGATATTACTTTAAGTATAATTAAACGAAAGCCGGCTCCTCTTAAATATGTCTCATGAATTCTTTGATTTGTTGTGCTAAGCTATTTACTGCACATTTTTCTCTACGTGTGTGTACTTTTATTTTTATACAAAGCATCAGCTGCATCCCTTACAGTTCTTACAGCATCTTTTGAAATGAAGGGGAAAATAAATTCTTTCAGATGCCTTTAACGAATTCAGCATACTCTTAAGTTAAGTAGGCGCGAGTATGAAGAGAAAATGTGTTATACTCTACTTAAATCCACGTGAGATCTCTGCGGCTGGTTCTGGTTAATGTAATTATCTCAAGAATCATAACGCTTTTTCCTGTTTAGAACCTGGGAAAATGTAAGACAACTGATGAGACTGGATATAAAGACGGAGATGTATCGTAGATTAAGGTTGAATACAAGAAATAAATAATGAATATGATTTATCGCTATCATGAATTAATAAAAGTGGAAACTTAAATTTATGTATAAAAAACCAAATATTGCTTTGATTTCTCAGAACAATCCTGCGTTATTTCTTTTCGTTGGCTTGGTGTAAATGCAATTTAAAGATATTTATGCTGCTGTTAGATTTGTTGAAAATCATAAAACAAATAACTGTTCCAAGATGTATACACAACAATACATAATACTATCATCTGGATAAGGTGCCAGAATATCCAACACATTTTTAAATTTAAATAAAAGTGTGTATAAAACCTGTGTAATTCTTTCCATGTCTGCCTTTAGTGTCCAGCTCTCACATCTTTTCTTACTGTTCTTTTTTATGGATAATTGCTGGACATTAAATGCAGATACGAAAAGAAGGAGCCACTCCAGGGTGCCAGATGTGCACTCATCCCTATGTAACTGTTGGCCACCACCTTTTTTGAATGTCCAGCGCTGGATGATGTCAGGAAAATGTTTCTCTCTCCAGGACCAGATAAATGGAACACATTATATGGAACAAAACAACAGCTCACAAACACATCCATATATCACACAATGGCATTGTGTCAAACAGGCTGAGAAATCATAGAGGATTGGCTATATGAACCCATATATACTCCCTTTCTATCAACGAAGCAGCACGTTTGTAGAGAGTACCACTACGTATTTAACAGTACGTAACTCCGCAGCTTCAATCAATGATCCCCAGAGATCTTCGAATAAATCAACACGATCGGGTTTTAAACGGACGATCTCTTGAGCATAAAGCGAACGCTTAACCACTATGCCATGAAAATCCTCGAAACTTGACATTATTTTTTTTAAATGTGTAGTATATCCTACACAGGATGTAGCTATGATCCTATCATTTTTTAGCTGTAGTGATTTTCTTGGCAGTATTAAAATTTAGTAGTTTGCCATTGATCTCTGTACGGTACGGATGCACAATTACATGAGACAGGTTTCGAACTCGGTACCTTGGTCGTCACAGATGTGCTTTCTATCACGCCGCCACAGAGATGGACCTCGACATTATACGACATAATCTTGACATTATACCCATGTAATAATATTCATGCCTCTGTAAACTGATTTGCTTTAACAAGTACTGTGAAAACAACGCATTATATTTTGTGTATAATTCCTATGTTAGTTATTACTTGGGATATCATCTGAACGTCTGTCAAGTCTTAATCAGAGACCATACTAATTTATGATTAGGAAACGAATATGGTTGTAATTTCAGATTCTTAAACAATAGTTTCTGTCGATGGCCATTATATCTGCCTCTCGTATAATACATAACGCGCTTGCTTGTTTCATATTTCAATGCTGCAGTTTGGCAGAACATATCGTTAAAAATTTTAATAACGATTCATCTGTCAAAGTATTCTTCTTCTTCTTCTGCGTTCGCTCTCTTCTAACCATAACGAATAAATCGTGTGATTTCCGCCGGGGAGCGTGAAGTACGTTGTACTGCTAGTTCTAGTTGAACTGTGTTATTTGCACCTCGGTTGGCTCACTTTGTGGCCCGGACATTCGAGGTCCAATACATCCGTTTTCGTCATGCACTTAATTCGGGTAGTGGGCTTCCCTAGCCTATGACAGCCTGCCTATCTGTCGACGATGGGGGGGGGGGCTTGGGTGTGTAATGACTCTTCGCCCAGATAATTGTCGTTCACGTCTATCTCGCACAAGGTATTACAGAGTAAGTAAGCTTGTCTCGCCTATTTGCAACTTGCGTTTCGCTGATGATATTGATCTTATAGCTGGGTCAGAACAATCATTGCAAGAATTAACATCAAAGTTGGAAAAAGTTACCAGCAAGTACGGAATGGAAATCAATACAGATAAGAGCAAAATCTTGGTAAACAGCAGAGACACAGAAAACCAGACTAATATCATGATGAATGGACATAAGCTTGAGGAGGTGCTTGGATCCAGTATATGCAGCGATGGTAAATGCAAAGCAGAACTAAAAATAAGGCTGGAGATGGCTTTAGCGTCCTTGTCAAGGCTAACTGTGATTTGGAAAAGCAACATCAGTGTTGGAGTGAAAATTAAACTGTATAAGTCGCTGGTGCTTTCTGTTGTGTTGTATGGTTGTGAGAGTTGGACACCCACTGCGGACATGGAGAGAAGATTACAGGCTTTCGAGTATAAATGCTACAGAAGAATTCTACGAATTTCCTATAGGGAACATAAGACCAATGTGTACGTAAGAAATAAAGTAGAGATGTGTGCAGGTGTCCAGGAGCCATTTCTTTCAATAGTGAAACGACGAAAACTAGCATGGTTTGGACATTTATGCAGGCCCGATTCCTTGTCAAAAACAATACTGCAGGGAACTGTCGATGGTGGAAGAAGCAGAGGAGGACAAATAAAGACATGGACAGACAACATCAAGGAATGGACAGGGCAAGATATTTCCACACTCATCCGCATCGCTGAGGATAGAATTCCCTGGAGGACTCTGTGTGCTGAAGAATCCAATGTGGTACCCCTATGACCATGAATGGTTATGGGTTTATTGATTGAGTGCTTGATTGAAGCTTGTCTCGTGTAATTAGACGTTCTGCGCTTGTGCCCATCGGGTACTGAACCTTTTCTGATCCACGAGCCTGGTTCCGGTTAAGGAAGAACTCGACCGAAGAGTTGGACCGAGTTCTTTCGCATTCTTTGCCGAGGTGTCGTTCACCGACATCATGTTCTCATCCAAGTCTTGAATCTCACCACGCGTTTGGGAGCAACGCGTTTTCTGGAGCTAAACGACCTGCCCCATTTTTGCCAGAGCCCATTGGGCACCGTGCCCATTCTCTCCGCGAGCATGTTTCCGGTATAGGAGGGCTCGACAGTAGAGTTGTGCCATAGCTGCTTTCTTTGCTGGGTGCCTACGATTGTGTCTCTGCTCGTAAAGAGCACCGGTAACTAGAAGCTTGTTTCGAGCTAACAGAGCTTGTAGCTTCAATTTCCTTGGATCTTTTTCCATTTCTATTTGCACTTAGCGTTGCCCTCTGGCGCTGTGCTGCCTTCTCATTGTATTCCGTATGTTATTTTTTCGTATCTCACCATTCATCTGCCTTTTCGTGTCGTTTTCATTGGCCGCCCCTTTAGTGCTCGGACTGGACTGACTAGCATCACTGTGTGTCGACAGTACACCACTGAATGTTTTTGGCGCAGTGGTTTTGGTGATATTGACTGTCTCTTTTGCAGTCAACTATCTTTCCATCTGCTGTCTCTATACTCACGGGCACGATACCCAAAAGGTTTAGCTAGAATCAGTACGAGCAGCTATATTTCTGTTTCCAGGGTGCCCCACGAGGAGGTACTTTTGGAATCTTGGTTATCTGCTAACCCTGGGTCCGCCGAGAGCAATGCAGGGTACCATTTGCACCCCCTAAGTCGAATTATGCAGGTCTAATTATACATCATCAGTAAAATAAACTGGAGGAAAGATGAGAAGTGGGCGAGTGTAAAATTAAGAAAATAGGGGGAACAATTTATTTACCTTTCAGTGCAGCAGTGTGCGTTAGTAATCTCTTCTTTTAAAAAAAAAATGAATTGTATTAGACTGAGCAAAATACAATGATGAAACATTTAACATTCAAACAGATCACGTGAAAAATAAACAAACAATCTCAAATAAAATATGCAAAACATTTCACTGAAAATATTGTGCGCACTTGAATGTCTTTCATAAATCCTAATGTTTATTAGAATTAATTTTATTATGTACATAATCAACTTGGTGGTAGAGTGGTTTTGGTGGTAGAGTGGTTATTGAGCCCGTCATGAGTACAAAATGTATCCAAACTTGCTCGTAGTTTGAGAACCAATCTTTCAAGTATACCGGTGACGCAAATTGGATGGACGTGTTAGTGACGTCTAAACAGTCAACAACATATACATAGTAACAATCTTACAAGCTATCCTTCAAGTTCAATAACATTTACATAGTAACAGGCTTGCAAGCTATCCTTCAAGTTCAACAATAGTTATAATGTAACAATCTTACAAGCTATCCTTCAAGTTCAATAACATTTACATAGTAACAATCTTACAAGCTATCCTTCAAGTTCAACAATAGTTATATTGTAACAATCTTACAATCTATCTTTCAAGTTTTATTTTCTTTAATGTAGCAAATATTTCATTCTGAAATGTGACAGCTTAAATAAATAATTGTGAGGCTGCAGTTGGATATCCGAGTGAAGTGATGCTACTATATGGTGTTCCCCTTTTAGACATCTGTACAACAGGGGATCAAAGAAGAGGGCTACTCTCCATATATAGAAATAAGAAAAGGGGTGAGACAAGGATGCATTTTATCACCAAGTCTATTTAATATCTATACAGAGAATATCTTTAAAAATATAGAAGAAAAACCAGAACTCAAGATCAATGGGAAAATAATAAACAACATTAGATATGCAGATGACACTGTTCTTTTAGCAGAAAGTGAACATGAACTACAAAGACTAATAGATCAAGTAAATAAAAGGAGAATAGGAATGGCTAAAAGTACCTTCAATGACATGAGGAAATTATTAATATCTAAACAAATTACAAACACGTTAAAAATGAGAATTATAAAATGCTACATCTATTCCATATTAATGTATGGCTCAGAAACATGGACACTAAATAAACAATTAGAAGACCAAATTGATGCCTTTGAGACGTGGGTATATAGAAGAATAGGGAGAACATCATGGAAAGAGAAGAAAACAAATAAAGAGGTGCTAAAGACACTTAATATGAAGAAAGAACTACAAAGAGAAATAAAGATCAGGCAAATCAAATACTTTGGACACATTAAAAGACATGACACCTTATTGGAGACCTTACTTGAGGGTAAAGTCAAAGGGAAGCGAGCAAGAGGTAGGCAGAGATACAAGTGGGAGAGTAACATCACCCGATGGACAAGTTACAGTCTAGCAGAGTGCACCACCAAGACAAGAGACATGAGATGTTGGAGATACGTTGCAGCCAACCTTCGTTGCGGAGACGGCACTTAATTATTATGACAACAGGGGAATACACATATCAATAAAGTGTAAGCAGACCGACGCCATTTTTAAATATAATTTAAAAAATGTATTTAGAAAGGAGATCAGAGATATTGTTGCTTGAGCACGACAGGGGAGCAAAGAATTGCAACATTTTTACCTGCTGCGCTAACATAAAGGTGACTAATGGGGTTATGGGGGAGGAGTTAACTGTCCCCTCCCATGAGGGTCACAATGACCCACCCATAAAACGTGCTGAAGTGTGATGTATCAGGCTGAAAGTCGCAAATATTGCAACCAAGCTGTTACGACACATTCGGTTTTCTGGACTATATTCTGCAAATCTGCCGAACATGAGAACGAACAAGGAAGATGAAGAAGAAACACAGGAGACTGTTCAGCAGAAATCATAAAGATAATAATCACTCTCGAAAAATGTCACATAGATAAAAATATATGGCATGGAACAAACAGAAAAACAAAGTTTTACAAATATAAAGAATGTATATCTTCAAAGTGGCGACACATTACTGTAAGATTTGGATAATGGCATCCGAAATAGACAAGAAGACATCATCATTTTTGTAATGAAATAATATATTTTAGAGAATATCACAAATAGAAATATGATACAACACACAAAAAGTGTCCGATTTAAAATCATTTTTAAAATGCAATTCAGCAGTATTTTGGGCACGTAAAACAGACGCATCTTTAATTGTGTGTATTGTGATACAAATATAAACAGTTCAAGAAATTGTTCTACAGAAATCAAGAGGAGAATTGTAATAGCGACTCAAAAACTTGCCCAAACGAAAAATCTTTGGCAAGGCACCAGATGTAAAGCTTACTTACATATTATTAGAGCAAGCAATTTCGAGTAGCTAATTATGGCTGTGAAACATGGACATTTAATAAATAAGTGGCAATGAGAATCGTACTGCCTTCGAAATGAGATGCTACAAAAAGATTCTGAAGATACTATGGACAGTTAAAAAAAGCAAATCAAGTAGTAATACGAGCATTAAGCGTTGAAGAAGGTTGTCTCTTGGGCAACATCTTAATAAGAAAACGGATGATTTATTTTTTGGCCGCATTTTTATGTTCGTTCTCAACCATTCATCGCATCTCTCTTGTAGCTAGGTGTTCCTACTAGATTTCCAGAAAGACGTAGTCCAAAGACTGGAAATGCATTGTGTCGCAGATTTATTTACGCAATGGCCCGACACGTTCGTCCAAATTATTTCTTGACTGTTTATGATTTTTTTAACTGGGTAGAGAGTTGTTACTGTTTGGGGATGCTGTTGGTTTAAGCCTTGCCATGCTAACTTGTCTGCTTAATCAGTTCAAGGTTTATTTGAATGTTCGGGAATCCATTGTGTAGAAGAATGTTGATGTCCTGTAAAGTAATAAGCTGGTCAACATCTAGTAGACTTACGTAAAGCACAGGTTTATATTTCGTTTCAACGGGACACGACAGAATATAGCTAAAACTATTAGGTAATGATGGGCAATGATGAGCACACAAGAAATCATAAAAATCACAATACACAAATTACATTCAATGTTTCAACCAAAAGGTCTTTATCAAGACACAAACAAAACATCAAAAGACGACGAGTGGAAAAATTATCACATCCAACGGAAATATGGAAATGATATGCCGGAAGGTCAGAAAATACATAAAAATCGTAAATATATGTGGAAACGAAACGAACAAAAAGATGAGTAAATGACGGAATAAAAAGAATAAAGACAAAGACCACACCAACCCAGTACTAGACATAAGAGTGGTCGGAATTGAGTCCAAAAGGCTTGAGTGTACCCAATTCAAAAACGCAGTTACCTTCTATTGATTATCCACATCTAGTGTCAACTGAAAACGGTTGGGTTTGTGGTGTCCTCTATCTTCTAGAGCTTGAATGTTTGATTCGTTACATAATATCCCATAAATAATTGCTGCTGAGTAACACTTTCTTGCGTTCATTGTTAACCCCTCGCCCCGGATTTCTCTTATTGCAGGCCAATGGCCCTACTAGATTTCCAGCAAGATGTAGTCAAGAAAATGGAAAAGCCTGTCGCCGTTTTATTTGTATCAATGAATCGACACCTCCGATTTGAACGTTGCTGAGTAATGTAAATATTTCATACTCGGTAATAAAAACTCGGTAATACTCATAGACTCTCAAAGCATGTTGCGCAAGATAGAAAATTTCATGCTAAGAAATGAATAGTGGGGCTTATTGAACAACTCAGTTGTCCAGAGCATTACATGGATATACTGCCCTGGTCATCCTGGGGTCAGAGGAAACGAGAGAGCCGACTTATTGACAGGCAATGCGGCGATAGACGACACATTGCTGAGAAGAGATAAAGCAGATTTAATAAAGGCAGTAATAAATTCATTTCAAGATGCAGATGATGTCAATGAGGTTGAGATCGTACACATACAGAGAATGTTAGAAATGTGAGTATTCAGAGGTGAGGGGAGGAAAAGTAATTTTTTTGGAAAGTCCCGAAGATCACACAATCAACACCTGACTGGAACTATGAGTCTACATACACTGGGATGGCTGCTGGAGCGGAGGGCGGAACACTTATGGGAATGTCCCGCGTGCCGTGAAGCCAGTTTCTAATCAAGAATCAAGAATGAATAATGTAAAAGATGTGGCTCAGTGTTTGTCATTTCTAGAACTTCTTTTTTAAATAGACACTAGGTACAAATGAATGACATTTTCATATAAGAAATACCCTTGCACCTCATAACCCCATATTCCAACTGCTAATCTGCACTTAATTTCTGTTCGCCCCTGTATCGTGCACAAGCCAGCAAAGGTTATTCTACAGTTTGCTCATAATGTTTATGCATTTGTTTCTGTAATTGAAACGGATGAAAAAAACAAAAAAAAAGAAAATGCTCAAGAGCAGGTAACTCTATATACTTGTTTCTTCTGTCTAAAGTGTTTATAAAATCCTGAATTGTGAGAAATTTGTGTAATTTTAAACTTCAGTAAAAATGGACCAGCCTGCACGAAATATACAACCAGATATGTACAAATTCCATTTTCTAAATTCGATATCTTGTTTTTTTAATTGTTTTTCCCCTTTCATTTCTTGAATTAAGAATTAGTAATGTTTCTTTGAATTGTTTAATAGTTAGGTAGGTAGTTAACACGTTTACCTCTCTTTTGGGGAGGTGCTTCTTTACCATAGACAACAGAGTCCAATTATGTTATATCAGGCAGGAAATACCATCAAATATTAGAGGTAACAAAGACCCCAAGAGTAACATTAAGTTTTTAATAGCTGAAGCCAGAGTTTAACGTCGACAGGGAAAGAGGGCGTCCAAGACGACAATTGTGCGGTGATATTCAGATTTCATAAACATTTCCCTATCTGCGGCAAGTCAACTCGTCCAGAATCACGGAGTATTTAAAGAATCCATAAGGAAGACCACGTTTTGGAAGGATATGACACATGATGATGAGTAACGCTACTAATTCATATTGCTGCTACTAAACAAGTTACTAACACGATTTTATGTTCATCTTTTTCTTGCAGATGACCCCTCATCTTTTGAATAATAGTTGTTTTTATTCATCTAATAATGGCTAAGATAATTGTTACTGGTGATCAATTAGTTTCAGGCCCGCAGATAAGTGGTGGGGATGATAAAAAAATCCCGACAGGCAGAAGGATGAGAAGAGGTGTATATAAGACAGATATGGGTATCAGTCGGTTTAACAAATAGTTTACAAATAACAGATAACGATTTAACATATGGGTTAAATATGTGGCAGAGGACTGTCGGGATTCCATTCCATTCTCCCAACTTTTCCGTCTCCGGCACTTGTGTAATTGCAATGACGACTTCCTCGAGAAAACCTACGAGATGACAGATTTCTTCTGCTGTCGCCTATACCCCGAGAGAGTCCTCAGGTCTGCCCTTCTTCGAGTGTGCAATCTGCCCCGTCAGGACACTCTCTTGAACACTCGGAAGTCTTCCTCTTCTGACAGGGTCAAGTTTGATCTCACTTTCCGCCCTCTTAGCGATGTCGTTCGTTATGTCCTGCTTCGTCACCTTCATCTTCTCCAGTATAAAGTGTTGACTCACCTCACCCCCACCCCCCGGTCTTGTTGCTTATAGCCGTGACAAGAACCTCAAAGATCTACTAATCCGGAGTCACCTACAGCATGATGTTCCTAATCATTTCGGCACCTTCAGCTGCAAACGCAGCAAATGTTGCCCCTGTGCCTATATCACCCAGACCCAGTCTGTCACATTCGCTAAAGCCACTTTCACCATCGAAGAGAGCTTCACATGTGTGTCATCCGCAACGTCATCTATGCCATCATGTGCAGGCGTTGTGTTATGGCATATATAGGTGAAATGGAAGGAGGCTCGCTGACCGATTCTGTATAGTATAAAAAACAATTTGGGTTATTCTATAGACGTCCACTTCAACGGCACGGGCCATCGGGGCGCCGAGGACATTCATGTTACGACCATTAAGTCGTGCTTATCTGACGACCGGACTCGTCTTGCTCTTGAGAAATGCTACATTTACCAATATGGCACTCTTAAGCCCGACGTCATCAATGAGCGCCTGTCTCATGTACGATTCTAGTTGTTACATAGTTTCTGTTTGTTTCGTGTCACATGTATGTAGTCTTTTTTGTACATTCCTTGCCTGGTGTTTTTTCACCTTTTCAGTCAATCTATATTACACATGTCAATATGAACGTCCATATATTTACTGTCCGTTTTCTGTCGTATGTCTTAATTTTTGTCTTGATAAAGGCCTTTTGGTCGCAATGTCGATTTGTGCATGTTGTTATGTGTATCTTTAGTATTTATTTGTTGCTATGATTAGCTGTTTCAGTCCTTCAGGATGTTTAGTAAGAAAAACTGTGCCGTCGGCATATCTTAATATTAGAAATACTAAAGCTTAGTACTTCGCTGGAGTTAACTTGTTGCATTCATATGATATCGTTGTACGGGGCTGTTTCAAATGACAACCTTAACAGTCGTGACAGAATTTAGAATTACCAATGTTTTCTAAAATGTCAATATTTTTGTTAAGGAAATTGATAATCGGTTACAACTGCAACTCGAGTGTAACCTGCCAGGCAGAAATTTGAAACAGCGCGATGGTTTTTCTTTCTTTCACACGTACAATACTGCGTGTTTTCCTGATAAGGGGTGCAGGGGGGCTTTTAGGCTGTGTAAATAAATGCCGCCTTGCCAGAGCTGTCGCCGCGACGTGTACAGGAAGAATTGTTATTACACCTCCGAAAGACAAAAATCCTTGTCCCAACCGTGGATTCCTTGCCACAACCAGAGGAATACACGCACACATCAACGTTTCCCAGCATTCCTTTACGCTGTGATCTATGTTGTGTTACTGACAAAAGACTTCTGGTCGAAATGTCGATGCATGTTTATTTCCTTATATGTTTTCACTGATTAGCTAAACGTTACTGCTTTGAGAATGTCAAAATTGTCCTGCAAAAATAGCCGTAATGATGTCATGTTGCTCGTCTGCACTAAGATGTGCTATCTTAGTGCAGACGAGCAACATGACATCATTACGGCTATTTTTCCGAATATATTCACTAAAAGAATCATCTTTCAGATTTTCATTAGAAAATCTGCCTCATGATTACGTTTACCTTTTATTTACTCTTTATTAGCGATTACATTTTGTGGATGTCATTATTAACTGGGAAGGAGAGGGAAGACAAGAGAAACTTCAAATACTTGCACTAGGTGACTTAAAAAAAAAGTAATCCTCGTGAGCGGAAATGCTCATCATCGCACGCGCCAACATGAAGGGCTGTGGGAACAGTTCACGCTATCAGATGTGAGGTGTAACAAACTTTCACATCCTACCAGAGACAGATGAATAATTATATTTCCCAACATAAAAATCATCGAATATCTAATCTAGAGACTTTTTATGTCTATAGGAAACAAACATGCGCATTCATACGGGAAGCAATCAGTGATTATGAGTAATGAACGCACAATATAAGATGATCATACTGATTCCAAACAAGAAGCTTATGATATTGCTTTTAGAGATGTTAGTCGGTAGATGTTTCGGTAATTACAACCAAGTCCTTTTCCAGAATAATCATGTTTGCAGATCCCAAACAGAAGACACTTTCATACCCTGATAATTATTGGTCAAATTGCGTATACAATATGTTGCCTAATACGCGTATTTAATTCCTGCGTTATTCCGGTGTTGTTATATGAATGTGAGAGCTGGAAAAACTCTTTATCTTCAGAAAAGAAATTAATGAGTTTCGAGAACAAATGTCTTCGTAGGATAACTAACTCTCATTGGAGTTATTTCAAATCAGATGATGAAATCAGAGAAGAGACACATCAAAACTTCATCACAGATGTTGTCAGAAAACTCCGTTAGTCCTACGTCGGGCATGTCCTATGCGCAGACATAAACAGAACACACCACTAATCTCTTGACTAGTGACATTACCTACAGGCAAAAGAGCCAGTGGTAGATCACAAGAAACACTCAGAGGAACAATACTTAGAGGAAGTAAAACAATCAATATACATACTATTCAAGAACTGCACAGAATGGCTTTGAACAGACAGAATTGTAGAGATCTGACCTCTGCCCTATGCTCTAACTTCGGCGTTATAAGAAAATGAATGAATGAATGAATGAATGAATATGTTGCCTGCTAATACAAAGCATGAAATAAGTCGAATCAGCCAAGAAAAAGAAAGTTGTTTAAGATCCGTGCGCTCGGCTATTCTGAAGAAGGGCATACTACAATCATCACAGCAGAAAGAGAGAGCGAGATAGATGGATTGTTTTACGGTTAAAGCAATGTTCTATTCGACACGGCCTATTCCTAGTTCATCATTATCACTGTCATCCCTATTATCTGTTGGTAACAGTTCTCCCTAACAAAGTTGTCAAATTATTTACCTTTTTTTTAAAAAAAAGGGGTTCTAGATGAGGAAGAGGAGTCTGAAATAAAAGTGCGTTTATGGAACTGATTGTGAATCAATGCTTGAACCGTATTTTACCGAAGCCTGAAAGGAAAGTAAAGAATAATAATATTTCTAAATGACATGTATGCCATGAGAGATGACTGAGGAATTTAGATGTAAAGTTGAATACTAGCCCATAATCATCGCTGTGATGATGTCTGCTGAAAACATGTTTCTGGACTACTGGGAGGGAGTTAACCCTTTCATCTGAAGCATGCCTGGAGATTACAAGAAAACAATGGACATGGTTGCAATAGACAATAGTCCAGTCCCTCAGCCATCTTGCAGTCACAGGTAAAAGTTATCAGTAAAACAGTCATTAGCAAAACAGGCTCAGTAAAACAGAAATCAGTAAAAACAATCATCAGTAAAACAGTCATTAGTAAAACAGTCGTCAAGGAGATGAAAAACTTCCCCGTTAATTAAATAATGCCAACAGAAACACCGATAAGAAGCTCAAAAGAGATCAACATTAATATAAGGAAATATTTACAGACTTTCATGTGATTGATTAACTTCATACCAAACGATGTAACATGCCTTCTATATACACACATGTGGTCACATGTGAGTACGGTGCTTCTTCTCAAAGCATTGCATGCAGATGTGTCTTGGGATCTTGTGGGCATGAAAGAACGATGTGGGAAAAATTCATTACATATAGTTATCAAGAGCTTCATTGCTAGTAATTCCCAGAATTGAACCAAACAAACGAGTGAGCAAATAGTCAATCAAGTCCCATGCCGAATGGTGTAGATCATGTTTCTCCACATCTCTCTGTCTCTTGTGTAGTTAATAAATAGAGTTAATGATATTATCTCATGCCACAATCTCAAGACATCCAGCAACTTCTCTCTTTTGCCTTCCTCTGTCTCGTCTCTTTTATCTTTCCGGTGGTTACTAAACGCTCAAGTTTTACTCTTTATAAAACTCTCCCTACAAAACGACTATTTGCTTTCAATTTTTGATATAATTTGTTCTTTTCACTCCAACATCTTGCAGGACGTTTACATTAGATTTCTTACCTGTTTCTGATATTTTCATAATTATTCCAAATAAAAATACCACATCCCAGTAGCCTCCAGTTCACTTTGAGCTTTTCTTGCTTACAGTCCATGCTACACATCAATTAAAAAAAATTGGCTCTAGCAATCACTCCATATACATTGTGAGTACTCCATTGCATAGAAAACAAGCAAACAGAAGAATAACAGATTTCAACTTCACTTGAGCGTGACCATATCCGTTCTACACTATACAAGACATCTGTACAGAAAGTAAGCAAGACTTCATTCGTTATGTTTTTGATTGTTGTCTTGATTTTCTTTGGTCACTATTTATATTCTTGGAACCGTCTTGGCTATTGTTGGTATGCGTTGCGTGATGGTTTACAGCTTAGCTGCAATAAATGCACCTTTCGGCCTCACATCCGACGTCAACATGGCTTTTGGGTCACTATGACTCTATATAGAATGGGAAAGCGAACTCCATCCCAAAACCTCCTTAATCACCTTTTACGACATGCAAGGAAGGTAAACAGTGTTGCTATTCTTTGCTCCCCTTTTAGGACATGACAACATACGGTCGTCGTCTTCTTCTTTTTTATGTTCCTTTCCACATTCATGCTAGTTATTAGAATCAGTGTTGCCAGATAGTTGAAATAGAATACGGTCAAATTTCTGGTAAAATATGGCCGAAAAGAAACATACAGTTTAATACATTTTGTACTTAACACACACACACAAAAACACACACTAAAGTGACCAACACATACATTTTATGACCAGTGATATTTTTTATCGGAAAAATTTGAGATTTCTGATTACCTTGATCATGATCTAGTCCAGAGAATGGAATGCGTCATGGTTTACAGTTTTTCTGCCTTCTATCCGGACAGACCTGCATTCCTTTCGTATCACTGTGACCTACGCAGGTGGAACAGCCAACTTCAACCTACCTCACATCACCTTATTCGTCTCTCACGACATGCTTTGCAGGTCACAGTAGTGATAAACTTTGCTCTCAATTTGGGCTACAGTAACACACCTGTTGATTTTTCTTCTATTATGTATATACCTCTCGTCATGACACTAAAATTGAGTCTGCTAGCCATTACAGCGAAAGTACTGGTACGCTGGAAATAATTATCTTATTTTGTTAACATGAGGGGAGGGGGAATAAAAATAAAAGATAAATAGGCATGTTTTCTTCTCCTCTTCTGGTAGGAGACGAAAAGTCAAAGCCCACACAAGGCGGGAAATCCAAACTGTGTTTTGACAATTGTTTAGACGTGAAAATAAATGTGCAATCCTTTTTTTACAAGTGCTATTGATTGCTGTGAATATCTCTCCAATAACCGGCAGACGAGAAGCAAAGATTGATATGTTGATCTTGCCTAAGTAGAAGATAGTGTGGTACAGTACAAGTAGGCGCCACCACATAGTCGAGTTATTTTCCTTGTCTATGTAATTTTCTTGTCCATCATTTAATAATTTGAATATTAATGTATTTTTGGGTTAGGGTTAAGTTTAGGATAGTTGTGTGTTCCTTTACTAACTCTACCCCCAACCCTAAGTAAATAAATATTTCAATTATTAAATGATGAACATGAAATTTACAAGCATAGACAAAGGAAATAATTAAACATGTGGTGGCATCTACTTGTACTATACCGATAGTGTCTGCAGAAATAGAAACTTCGTCAACCAGAGACTGAAATCAGCTGAATGCACTGTATCAAGATCAATCAGACACACGCCCACAGATCCCAGTCTCACCAACAGAAGAAATAAAAGGATGCAAAATTTTTTAAAGCAAAGAGATTTTTCTTAGGAATAGCTCCCCACCACTTGTTTTGTTTTACCACAGCCATATACACTACAATGCTCATGCAGCATAATGGAAAATAAAACCAACAGAAGAAAGTCTCTTTCGTTCTTCTGTTATGCGTTGACAAGTCCATGTTAGTTCGCAGATGCAATTTGGAGAAGGGACAGTTCTGTGTCGTTGTTTGCAGTATAATAAATAATAAAATGTTTAACCCGTTAGGGCCAAAGAGATGTCACATTAGAGCCATATGTGAAGAAAAGCTCGTTAAATATCCCTATCCTCGATCACGATTGATTGAGAACCCCAGGAACAGCGAGCGATTAGCTCTTACTTTCTATGTGCAGTGGGGTAGTTTTTCTGAGCTTTCTTTCATACCCAGGAGACTTCAACTTTCGGCTTAATGCATACCAATTGAACATCAGAAGGACAGCTGGAGAGGAGATGGGCACCACTAGCTAAACCTTTTGCCCACTGAAATACTACAATGGATAACACACAGAGAATACAGAACAAAGCTCTTAAACTTACCGAAAACTGTGTTATCGGCACATGGAATGTGCGCACGCTATACGCATGCGGAAAGGTCAGCGAACTTACACACGAATTAAAAAAGTATACATGGGACATAATGGGGCAAGGCAGAGGTAAGGTGGACTGGATTTGGTGAAACAACAACGGATGACGGTCACAAAATATGGTATAGCGGAGATGAAACAAAACACCAACATGGAGTGGGGTTTATTGTAAACAAAGAGAAAGCTAAATCTATCTTTAGTTGCACCCCTATAAACAGCAGACTTATAACAATATGTGTAGCAGCTAAACCCAAAAACATCACGATAATTCAAGTTTATGCCCCAACTGCCGATTATGACGAAGAGGAAATAGACGCATTTTACGAAACACTAGAAGACACAATAAAGGAGATCCCCAAAAAAGATATATTAATAGTACTAGGCGATTGGAACGCAAAAGTGGGACCTGATGCTTATGATCAATGGGCCGGTACAGTAGGGAAATTTGGAACAGGAGAAACGAATGAACGAGGACTAAGACTATTGGATTTTGCCAATAAATTTAAATTTACTCTTGCAAATACATTATTCCCACACAAGCTTTCCAGAAGAACAACGTGGCATGCTCCAAAAGCAGACATACATAATCAAATTGATTTCATTCTTACACCGAGAAAATTCAAGTCCAGCATAAACAAAGCACAAACAAGTACTTTTCCAGGAGCAGACATCGGTAGCGACCATGATATGGTTCTATTGACGATCAAAACTAAGCTTAAAAAGAATCCTACGCAAAACAAATGCACACGATTAAGATTTAATTTAGAAAAACTGAAAGATCCAGAAATAGCAGAGATATATGAGGTAACAGTAGGAGGAAAATTTGCAGCTCTAAACATTGTAAATGAAGATGTTAACTCTCTCACAGAAACCATGAAAGGAACTTTATTAGAATTAGCAACAGAAATACTAGGGACAAGAAGAATAACACACAAACCTTGGGTAACAGATGACATCCTAAAATTGTGTGACGAACGGAGGGAAATGAAAAAGATTAAGAAAGAGGCACCTGAAATGTCAGGGCAAAATAGCAAAATAAACAAAAACATCAGAAGGAAAATGAAACAAGCACAAGAAGTGTGGCTAGAGGAACAATGTGAAACCATCAATGAAGGTATTAAACGCGGAAACAGTAAGGTAGCATACGACACTCTAAGAAAGATAACACAGCCAAAAAGATCAAATATATCAACAATACAAGACAAACACGGAAAGATACTCAATGAAACAACAGATATAGTGAAAAGATGGACAGAGTATTGCAAGGAGCTGTATAACTGCAAGTGTAATCCTGACTACACGATATTAGAGAATTCTGAACTAAACAACAGAGAAATAGGAAATGCAGAAATTCTAGTAGATGAAATAAAAGAGGCCATACGAACATTGAAAGGAGGGAAGTCACCTGGTGTAGACAACATTCCAGCAGAATTTTTGAAATACGGGGGCATGAATGTGATAAATATTATGACCAAAATATGCCAAAATATATGGAACACAAAACAATGGCCCACTGATTGGACATACTCACTAATAATACCAATTCCCAAGAAAGGAAATTTGAAAGTGTACAAATTACAGAACAATTAGCCTTATAACACACCCCAGTAAAGTGATGCTCAAAATACTACTTAACAGAATAAAACACAAGTCGGAAGAAATAATTGCAGAAGAACAAGCTGGCTTCAGAGCAAACAGAAGCACTGTTGAACAAATATTTAACATCCGAACACTAATCGAAAAACATATTCAGCACCAACGTGATCTATACCACAACTTCATTGACTTTACAAAGGCTTTTGACTGTATTTGGCATGATGGTTTGTGGCACATACTGAGGAAATTTAATTTTGACACCACAATTATAGACATTATTGAAGCTCTGTACAAAAATGCAAATAGTGATGTCTTGTCAAACAATACAATTGGAGAGTTCTTCAAAACAACTGTGGGAGTTCGACAGGGATGCATAATGTCCCCAGTACTTTTTAACATATATTTAGAGCACATCATACAAGAGACATTACATGACTACAACACGTCTATATCGATCGCAGGTCGCCCTATTTGCAACTTGCGTTTCGCTGATGATATTGATCTTATAGCTGGGTCAGAACAATCATTGCAAGAATTAACATCAAAGTTGGAAAAAGTTACCAGCAAGTACGGAATGGAAATAAATACAGATAAGAGCAAAATCTTGGTAAACAGCAGAGACACAGAAAACCAGACTAATATCATGATGAATGGACATAAGCTTGAGGAGGTGAATACCTTCAAATACCTCGGATCCAGTATATGCAGCGATGGTAAATGCAAAGCAGAACTAAAAATAAGACTGGAGATGGCTTTAGCGTCCTTATCAAGGCTAACTGTGATTTGGAAAGGCAACATCAGTGTTGAAGTGAAAATCAAACTGTATAAGTCGCTGGTGCTTTCTGTTGTGTTGTATGGTTGTGAGAGTTGGACACTCACTGCGGACATGGAGAGAAGATTACAGGCTTTCGAGTATAAATGCTACAGAAGAATTCTACGAATTTCCTATAGGGAACATAAGACCAATGTGTACGTAAGAAATAAAGTAGAGATGTGTGCAGGTGTTCAGGAGCCATTGCTTTCAATAGTGAAACGACGAAAACTAGCATGGTTCGGACATGTATGCAGCCACGATTCCTTGTCAAAAACAATACTGCAGGGAACTGTCGATGGAGGAAGAAGCAGAGGAGGACAAATAAAGACATGGACAGACAACATCAAGGACTGGACAGGGCAAGATATTTCCACACTCATCCGCATCGCTGAGGGTAGAATTCGCTGGAGGACTCTGTGTGCTGAAGCATCCAATGTGGTACCCCTACGACCCTGAAGGGTTATGGGTTTATTGATTGATTGATACCAATTGAAATAGCCTTCTACTAAGAGTGATATAAAATTGTATAGATAGCATGCTACAAAGCTTCCATAAGAGAGCCTCGATACTACGGTATGTCATCTGCGTAAGGTTTTCTGTTGCATGGGGGATTGTCTAGTGGGCCATTGGTGAGACCACCTCTTCTGATTTCATCCAATGATGACATTCATGGTTGGTTGGTTGGTTGCTGATCCAGCGGTCCATGGGCTCATGCCCTTTGACCTAATGCCATTAGATGGCATTATATTGCTGGGAAGTCTGTGGATTTTCGGCCCACCCCGGGACAGAGCCAGAGAATAACTATCACACCTCCAGGAAGGTAGGTTTAAACCTATGCACTGCTCCTAGCCACTGTAGCCAAGATAGGGTTCACTGTGCTCATTCCCCGCCACCAGTTGACTACTGGTTATGCCGAACTTCTCTATTGCTCCAGGCATGCAACCAAATGTTCAAGTCAAAAGGATTGTCACCTCCTGAGTCACTGTGCCTCTATGATGGGCCTCAGCCATAGGAAAAACAGTTATGTCAGTTTCCTCCTCCTCAGTGCTGCACAGTACATCTCTGGCTCCCTCCCAACCACAGAGGGTGCATACATATATATTCAGGCAAACATGTAAAACATTTCAACAACAAAACAAAATCATAATTGTATAGATGACGTGCCATGAAGCTTCTATAAGAAGATAACCTCAATATAACGGCATGTCATCCACTAAGGTTTTATGTTGCATGGATGGTATGTCTAGTGGGCCATTGGTGAGACCCACAGACGCAACCACATGCGTATGACATTCATCATTGTTAATATATTATGTTACTTTCCTTTAGCACCTCAGTAACACAAGACAGAAGCAAGGACACACAATATAGATGTAAGTAGCAACATCATAGAGCCATCTAAATTAAATAATGAAAATACAAAGTCCTTATGAACAAGAATGCTTTCTTAGACAGTCAAATCCATTATAACAACTTGGTCCTGACCGACAAAATATGTAAGTAATAACAGAAATTTTATATATACAGTACAAACAATAAAGAATCAATATAATTGAGGATTTTTGTTAAAGTGTTGTTATAAAGGGAACTACGTTTTAAATGGATGCGCTATAGAGGGATTCCGATGTATTAATATTGGACAATGACACAACTTGTGTATACTATATGGTATCATGACTGGAACACTAATGTATCATTGATCGTATCAAGACTGGATGACGACAACACTGATGTATCATTGATCGTATCAAGACTGGACGACGATAACACTGACGTATCATTTATCCTTGAGACTCATCTGAATCAACAGCAGGTTTCAAGATGAATATCACATGATCTTATGTCAGATATTACTTAAGCTGAACTCGAAATATTCTCTGATGTAAACATACATGTATATCAATTATAACTGCATATTGTTTTGTGCGTTCTACTAGTGAAAACAATGTTCTGTCATCCTTTTTTCATTCTAGTAAGAAGTGACTAGATACTACAGATGGAGAAATATATTAAGACATCTTAAAGATAAAACTTTCCTTCATGCTTTCTTTGAGGTGTTGGTATCAGTGTTCCCTCGTGGTTGCACTTCTTTTCTCCAACTGTGTGAGTTGTCTACATATTTATACAGTTGGGTCGACTAGACAGTGTTCGACGCTTTGGACAATAAGACAGTGTCCTACCTATACAAACGGGTCGACAAAACAGCGTTTGACCCTTTAGACAATAAGGCAAAGTCCTACCTATGTTTATACTGTAGCAGTATATATTTTTCTTATGTACCAACATTTTCATCTTTTTACTATCCAAAATTCTATACTGGCACTGAAGGTGTCCAATGAAGGCTTGGTTCCTTTCGATCGAAGTATCAGCTTAAGAGCTATTAATTCAAATAGCTAGAGTAATGCCTGACAATTTCTGTCTCCCCTCTCAGCAGAACCGTAGTAATGGCTTTGCTAAAGGAAATTATGTTTACGGAAACAGCCAAGCGCGACATTGGGGAAAAGAGAAAAAAAGATATCCTATATTTCTTGGTTTTTATTTTGATATTATTTGTAATACTCAATTTTTCTATTTTAAACATAGAATTGGGGGGGGGGGGGGTTAAACTATACGACCACTTCTCCCTTCCCATATCCACGGGCATGATTCCTAATCGTAAAATCTAAACATCAATTTTAAACTGTGTAATTGGAGAATCGTTGATACATGCAACTGAACACGGAAATGTGTAGCTCAAGCACAGTTTGTGGTCATTATTATACTCCTCTAAAATAATGTTAGTTTCGAAGTTAAGAATCTCACATCACACGCGCCGCAGTTTCGTAGAAATCGTAAATCTAAAACAACTGTTAGCTGTAGTATCAGAACATGCGATAAGGTGGATATCCTTGCACATATGAAAACACTGCTCATTTACTGCGTTGGTTATACATCATCAATGACATTCTTTTTTATACTCAATTATCATCAGAAGAAGGTCTATCAAGGGTAACATATCCACATTTTCCATTATTTAATTGATTTGATCGGTGGCGGCTCAGAGAATAATTTCAAGCCGAATTCTGAAAGGCAGACATGGGAATATGAACCAGAAAAATGCTCACGGAATGTTTTTCGGTCGGATTCACTTAGATCCAAGGGTGATAATAAGAAATAAGAGTGAGTTGATTTCGCTCCCCTTATAATTCCTCTGAATCGAAAACGACTATGAAAGCCTGAACCTCTAGGAAGAATTTCATAATTTGGTATACGGGTATATGGCAGATTCTAGGCATTCTTCTCCTACAAACCGCCCACACAGAATTGATTCAGCCTGGGAAAACGAAAGTCAAATAAAACAAGGGATGGCTCATTTCTGAAATCTTAGTTTTTAAAACACCCATCTGCCACACCTGTTATCTCTTACATGTTGTTCAAAATATATTACTATCATCTTACAATGAGCTGGTGGTTACTGGACTACCACAACCACGTTCTCTACTATTTTTGATGGTTAAAAACACTGATACTCGTATAACCAAATTGGACTTTTCCCGCGGTTGTAGCTCAGTCGTGACATTCGAAAAAAAAAAGAGTAAAGTTCACTTTTCTACCCCATTAATGAGTATTGGGGAATATGGTGCTCGGCCCGTAATGTTACTGATCAGCAGCATGTCTAAAGATGATGTGGAGATCTGAAGATACCGACTGACGCCTTTGTTTTCCCAGGAGACCTAATACTAGTACCCATTTTAGACTATATCGACCTAATAAGAGTAGTTTCCTCCATGTCCAGATAAATGGAACACATTATATGGAACAAAACAACAGCTCACAAAAACATGCATATATCACACAATGGCATTGGGTCAAATGGCATGAGACCATGGACCACTGGATTAGCAACCAACCAAACTAAGAGAAGTCATTGATTTTTTTTCTTCAAATATTTCTAGTTAATATGGAAATTGAAACTCAGAGATAAATTGTTTTGACATCAAGATTTTAAACCAAAAAAAAAAAAAAAAAACTAGCAATGTTTTCTTCATTGTACACTCGGGTGTCCCAGTTACCCAGTAAAACAGATAATTTAAGGACTGTAAATTTGGAGCTACTGTTGAGTTCGTAGTTGTAGTTAACATCACGTGCACTGTGGCTGATACTTTCAGATACATTTGAGAGCCTGAACAGACAATTGAAATCCTAAAGTAAGGATAATGTCACGGGTACAATGGTGTAGTACGATGAAATAGTATCTGCAAATAGCCAGACTCCTGCTGGAATCCTAAGATGTGTTTACAATCACCCGTGTCACAAGACCAGAAAGGAAAGAATATTGAGACTGTTGCCTGACATGCACGCTGTAAAAGGCGACATCGAAAGTTTTGGGGTAAGTTGGCTTTCCCATCCCATAGAGGGTCACAGTGAGCAAGACGTTATTTTTAAGTAGGATGTGTCAGGCCGAAACGCGCGGATATCGCAGCTAAGTTGTAAACCACGACATTATGCATTCCACTTCTTTCTGCTAATCTGCAGGCCTTTCGAAACGAACGCAGAAGAAGAAGTTGCCAACATCTCAGTCTAGAATACGTAGGTCACTAATGCTACTGTTTAAACTCCGTTCCCACCCCGTCAGGTATTAGATATGTTGATTATCCTCTTTGCACACGGGACGCATACATAGGTGCTCAGTTCTCTGCTTCAGTAAATTTCTCATGGTATAATGGATGATGGCTCCTTTAAAAATGATGTCTTAAATTTCCTAGTCACGGAAGCTGTATGAAATTACGCATAATATTATAATAGGCCCTGACGGTATACGATATGAGGACTACGCCATCCTTAAGGAGAGTGACATAAACGACCTGTTTGGTGAGTTTAACGGAAGCATCAAGAACGGTGCTATCAAGGAAGAATTGGCTGCACAGTAACCTATTGACACTAAAGAAACAATAAAAACCCCGCCGAGATCAACTGCTACCGAATCATAACGATACAGAACACCACGGGAAAACTGATTGAGAAGATTGTATCACGGTACCTCGCTCGTGATCTAGAAGAGAGAGGCATTTTTTCGGGACCATGGGAGGCTACAGACGTCAGAAAGAAATATGACGAAATGCCGCTGTTTTCGCCTACGACGTATTCGATGGCTTCCATGCAGGTCTGGAAACGTGCTGTCGCGATCGACTTGGAAGACGCGTATAACAGAGTGCTGTTCGAGTACCTCATCAACATGTTCTTACACTTTAATGTTGACCCTTTCGTTGCCAGATGGATATCAGCGGTGCTGCTCGAGAGGAAGGTGGCTCTCAGGTGCGGTTGTTGGACATCTAAATCCATAACATTACACCCAGGCGTTCCACAGGGATCTCCGCTCTCACCCGTATTATTCAATGTCTACACCGTGGCAATCACACCGCAGCAGCTCGACGAAAGAGATAGAACTGTCTTTTGCGGATGATATCCTGATATACACACATGAAATGAATAGAACAGAAACTGTCGGATCACTGCTGAACAAGCTAGACCGTATCGCCTTCTAGTGTGATGATTCAGGGGCACTGATCAACCAAGAAAAGTCTACGGTGACATGATTCTCTTTTAACAATCACATCGTAAAGTCCGCGACACTGATGGTGGAAATGAGAGGGTACTATGTAATCAGGACCTAATTCTTATATACCTGAGCGTGAGATTTGATCGTAGCTTGTGTTTCCAGGAACACGTCGGTCATGTTATCGCAAAGACCAACAAAAGACTTTCAGCTCTAAGAGTGATGGAAGCGGCTGACATTAAACATTCACAGCTCGTAATATTATGTGAGGCTCTTATCCTCACTGTCATTGAATATGCAGGCGCCACTATCACCACTAGTCACACACAGGTTGATAGAATGGAGAGAGTTCAAAATGAAGCGATGCGGATCATCTTTGGTTGCACAATGGACACACCCTGTGTGGCTATGAGATTTCTCCTAGTTTTTCCGAGCATATCTTATAGAATCGATATGTGGCGTGCTCGTGCATACCTCAGAGTGAGTTCTGGCACAGACCACCAACTACATAGTGAACTCCCGCGTACGAAGGGAAGCAAGGACAAGAGAGGCAAATCGTGGATGGGTCGTGCTGAGGATACCGTTAAACATGTCTGCGCCACAGAAGACATAATTCCTGGCGAGGAATGGATACCTATTCATGCGGTCTTTCAAGAGGCAGTCAAGACTGTCATTAAACTCAATAGAGAATGTGGGGAACGCGGCCATGTGAGAGTGGACGCGGAGGTCAAGGCACCCATCTACGAGCATACCGATAACACAGATGTTGTGATTTACACATACATGTCAGTCATCCGTCACCACCGGTGCACATGGGCCTTTCCTGCCAGATCAAAAGGAAGAACATCACACGAAGCCAATGGTGTCTTTACCGCAACACCAAGCAGTCTAACATTGGAAGAGTTCGGCGTAACACAAGCATTGGAATCACAAGCCTATTCCAATGCGTAATACTAAGTGACTCAATAAACATGATTCAGAAAGACAAAAACAGGTGATGTACGTAGGGGATTTATAGTAATTATAAAGAGCTAAAACGCGGACATCACTACGAAAACTTACGCTTATATACCTGGGCGTGAGATTTGATCGTAGCTTGTGTTTCCAGGAACATGTCGATCATGTTATCGCAAAGACCAACAAAAGAGTTTCAGCTCTAAGAGTGAAGGAAGCGGCTGACATTAAACAATCACAGCTCGTAATATTATGTGAGGCTCTTGTCCTCACTGTCGAAAACTTACGTTTATCTTTGTACTCAACACATGGGCGTTGAGGCAAACGAACGGGCCGACCAATTAGCTAGCCTCGCCACCATAACATATGGTCAGCCTATGGACCGAACAGACATACTCATTGCTCTTTGTGAATCCTAACTATCAGAAAATTTTGAGATGAATAAGGATGACTCAATATCGAGAATACGCGAATTGGGAGTGCAGATGAGCGTGGTGGACAGTAGAGAACACCTGACAAAGATTTCAAAAAGAGCAGTGAACCAACATTACCTTATCTGTATGGCATTACGAATTTCTAGAGAAACCCTTGGCCAAAAGTAATATAATTATAGTCTTTTATCAACAGTATCATGTGAAGTATACTCTCCAGAACGTGGTCTTCCCAATGAACTCCCTGAACCCTTCTCTGGCTTGGGCCATGCGGCTTGCATTTTCTAATGATGTACTCATGTTATCTTTAATGTCGTCAGTCCATCTTCTGTGTAGTCTGCCCTTTCTTCTCCTCCCATGTGCTCTGCCCTCCATAATGTGTCTTTCTAAACATCCGTCTCTCTTTATATGTTGAATCAGATGTAGTTTTCTTGTTGATATTGTGGTTAGTAACCAACATTCTGACACCTTCAATGTGTTTATATCTGAGTTTCTCATTTTTTTTCCTTCCATGATTCTAAGAATCTTTCTGTAGCATTTCACCTCATTGAGTAACGCAAATAAAATTAATCACTAGGACATACCCATTAATATAAATACATAAATTTTACAGATTCTGGATGGAGAATAATGTCGTCCTCACTTTTGTTAGACTATGATATCGTGCGAATTCACATGCCACGCAACTGCTTTTTATAATATTATAAAATGTTAGGGCTGGCACTGATTACAATTTTCTTATTTGATTAATCGGGAAAAAATGTAATCGATTATTGTTGATTAATGATAACGCATATATAGATCCAACTATTTGTATCTGATCTGTAACAATCCATGACATAACTTCACAGTTCACACAAAAATGTTGTAACAATCCATGACTTAACTTCACAGTTCACACAAAAATGTTGTAACAATCCATGACTTAACTTCACAGTTCACACAGAAATGTTGTAAATTCAAACTGTAGCACTGACATGATTTTTGATTATGCCTGCACATCTAAATAAATAATAACAATACGCGGAAAAAGTAAGTAACACATAAACAAACAAAAAATATTAAGACACTGAAAAAAAATATTTAAAATATTTTCTTAAATTTTAATGGATCAAATTAATTTTATTCGATCAATTTAATTTTAATCGATTAACATTTTTAATGATTAATCGATTCATTAATCGGTAATTTCCGCAGCCCTATAAAATGTATATCTGATCTTGATAATAACCCAAATAGTTTTGAGGAATTCCCAGTTGTTGACAATCCAAGTTATCTGTGAACTAATGTACATCATTTTCGTTGCGTCATCGGTAACCGAAAACTGTTTGTAAAGAATAAATAGTTTATATGCAACAATTTGCGAGAAAATTGCTAGAGACAGAGGGCGCTAATTTTGGAACGAACTATACTAACCCTTTCAAAATAAGAAAAGGTAACAAAAACATATTAATAGATTTACAAATAATTACAGATGTGTAATAATTAGAGACTAGAAGGAAACATCCATTTTTTAAATTCTATGTGAACGTAATCCCCCAGTGTGATTGATCAAAGTAAATTGAAGCTTTTGGTGTGAAAGGTAAGATCTGAGAGAAACAGTATAATTTACCAGCAGAAAAAATGGTTTTATCAAAGCGGCATTCAGATTTTTATTTTCTGATTTTTATTCAGGATCTATCATCTTTAAAGCCTAATCCACAAGCCATTAGATAAAAGATGGCGGGTAATGTTGGTCAGAGTCTTGTTTTGTGGGTTTTTTTTTTACTCTTTATTACTGTGCAAAGGTAATATCCGAATGAAATAATCAGTCTCATCCACAGAAATGTTGGGTTGATCGTTAGTACCTAGATTTAGCCGCGTTCGCGCAGTGGTTAGCGCACTGGCTTCGCATATGAGTGGTTCTGAGTTCATTCCCCAGTTGGGGCGAAAATGTTTTTCAGATCGCAACGGCTCCCGGGTCGACACAGCCTTAAATGGGTACCGGATTAATCCGGGAAGTAAAGACTGCGAGGGACAGGAATTGGCTACCGCCCTCATTTGCAGAACATCTGAAATGTGAGATCGCTAACATCTCACACCCCTACGGCATTAAGAAATGCTAGGGCTTACTTTACTTACTACCTAGATAAGGTTAAGAGCTGTCTATTGTCTATCCCCAGGTGGATGCTGGTCAGTATATCCACACTTGCCGTTAAACGTAGGGGTAGTGACTGGGAGCTTTAGTTGTATATCCAAGGCCAGATGTGTCGCCTTGGTTGCGTTGAATCCGTATTTGTTCAGGGTTGTCTTAATCTTATCTACCCATTTTTTCCGATGTCTTCCTCTGACCTTGTATCCGAATCTTCATATGTTATATGTGTCGGTAGTTGGATATAGTTTATTCTCGTAAGTTGTCCATTGTCTAAATGTGTCTCGAAAGGATAAGAGTTATAAGATATAAACCGACATCATTGCACTCCGACCATACCCATAAGTACACAAATTCATCTAGGATTACTTTTTGTAAGGTGTTAGCAACTGCGTGTAAGGTGTTAACAACTAGTGTTAGCAACTGCGAGCACACAATACTTGCTATGAAAAACATAGACTTGTAATCATGCAGAATTATTTGTTAGACCAAGAAAGGTCACCAATCTTCAGGTAATCAGATAATGGCATTTAGAAATAGGTAGCAAGCCAAAATACTGCCACTATCACACAGCTGCAAAATCCCTTCCTTCAACTCCCTAACCGGAACACACAGTATTTGACAGCAATCCAAAAAGCGAGGAAATCCCCCTCCCTTTTCCCCCAAAGGTTTCCATCCAAAAAGGTCACCTAATGGTTCTAAAAACACTTAATATGATGAAATAATTACTAAGAGAAATAAAGATCAGGCAAATAAAATATTTTGGACACATTAAAAGACATGACCCCGTCTTGAAGACTTTACTTGAGGGTAAAGTAAAAGGGAAGCGACCAAGAGTTAGGCAGATATACAAGTGGGAGAGTAACATCCCAAGATGGGCAGGTTACAGCCTATCAGAGTGCACCACCAAAACAAGATACTGGGGATATTGGAGGTCTACTGCAGTCAACCTTCGTTGCAGAGACAGCACTTGATGATGATGAACTCACCTACATCTTACTAAGATGGGGGAAAGTCCTTTTTTAAAATGTGTTTTATATTGTGTTTATTTCACACACGCTGCCCCTTTTTACCGAAGACACATCAACGGTTGTACTATACACCATTAAAATTGAAATCCTTTTACATACAACGAAAACAATGACACTTACTTGAAGAACAATGCTCCTCGTGAATATATATATATATATATGAAAGATATGGCGGCTCAATACAGGGATCAAATATCGGACACTGATTTGATCACGTGACAACAGTCCAACTTTTAAATTGTACATGTTATTGCACTGAGCCTCCGTGACTCGAAGATTTTAAAAGTTGTAACTAAGGATATCAATCTAGTGATTTGCGTGCAACGTATTTGCCTTTCACCCCCCCCCCCTTTCCACTCAGTTTGTAGCGCGCATATCGAATGATCGTGGGGTTCTCATCGCGTAACGGGAAGGACGTTGACTGTGTCGGTATATGAGTCTTTATCGGAATTTCGTTCTGGTTAATTATGTTAGCTTTGTGTTCCGTAGAAACCTGGTCACATATCCTTGTAGAGTATCGATGTGGCATAAACATTAAATTGTATGGTATTGTAAATCATTTATTTATAATCAGTGTGAGAAAATATAAGTTTAATTATAAAAACTAAACTCCTTGTTTACCAGAATTGTGTCCTCTAGGGTAGTGAAGCATGTACAACCTATTTGCACCAGGAGAGACAACAACTAAACAGTTTTCACATCCGGTATCTACATAGACTTCTTGGGATTAGGTGGCAGGACAAAGTCACTTACACTTACACTTACACTTACACTTACACTTACACTTACACTGATGCATTAGAACAGACAACCAATACCACAGTATTTTATACGCTCATTTCTCCATTATCTGAATCTATTTCATGTAATCAGAAATTGTCACAGTGTTAATCAACCTAGCGATGTTTATAATAAAGTAGACGTATGAAAAATGATGCTATCTTTGCTAAGCTGTAAAGTAAGTATTTGGATTGTGAACTGAATCATTGCAGCCTTACTAGAGGGAATCGTAGCACAATCTGGGAATGTGGACATCAGACACTATGTGTAAATGACTAGGATTTTTACAACTATTTTCTTTTTTCTCCTGTGATATTCAACATCTATACAGCACAGATAACAGCACTTCAAACTCTTATCAGATACATACGTTAATCTTTGATGCTGACATCCTAACGTACAGTACATGTTTCGAAAGACATACAATTAATATAAGACATCCAGGAGACAATACATATCACATCCAACTGATTTACGGAATCAGGCACCAGGAAATTACTGGATAACCTGGTACAATCTCTGCTTGCTTCTTTCGTGCACCCCTCCCCACTACCAATTGACATTTTCCCATGTCCCCGACCATACCGTACGTTTCCGTATGTCTTCCAGGCATTGTTTATTCAATTTTCCATACCTGTGTTCCAGATCCACCACTATTTTGCTTGTGAGTCCTGAAATATATGGGGGAAGCGGGTAGACGTCTAGCAGTAAGGTTCGTGGAGCACTTTCGTGCTATCTTCAACCACGACTCTACTCCGGTAATTCTCCATTTCAATAGTCATTCCTACCTTGACAAACAGGACACTAAAGTATCTGGCTTATTTTTCCGTCATTATGGGGATCGCTAGCGTTTCTCCTTAGAGAACAGAGTAATCTTGGTGCTCTTAAGCCCATGGTTTTAACGATATCATATCCTCCAGTTAACTCATTACAGCCCTTCGTTTACCCTTTTCGCGCCCAATAATTGTGCCCTATCGTCTTACTGTCTTACTACCCTTATTCTGCTGTATCAGTATCATCCATTAATCCATTATGCTTTACACAGTTGGGCCTGCTACAGCGGCGTGGTCAGGGCCGGTATCATGGGGGTGGAATTTACAGGAAATCGTTCATATATCATCATCAGCTGCTATGCAAACTGGCGTATGCGATCATTGCTCTCCATCTCCAGTATTATGTATCAAAATATCGTTGTTGTTTCCGTGCCGTGGCAGGTTGTTAAACTGTCTAATATTTTCTCTCTTTGTCGCACTCTGTCTCTGTTATCTTCAATCTTGCCAGTTGTGATTATGTTCTCCAAACCTCATTGTCTCATAGCATGGCTAAAAAATAAAGATTGCCTTTTTTCTTATATTATTATTGATTAAGCTCCGTCTTGCATTTGACTCTTTCAACACCTCCACATTAGTTCTTCTGGCACTCCATGGTATTTTCAGCATTCTTCTATAAAACCACATCTCCGCTGCCTCTAATTTCTCACTTTCCTATTTGTTTATTGACCAAGCCTATCATCCATATGTTAGTATAGGAGTTATATAGCACTGTAGAACTCTCTTCCTCATCTCTAATGACAAGATCATATTACACAATATGTTTTTCAATTTTCTGAATATATATTGTTTTTGTCTGCCCTATTCTGCTTCTTATATCTGTGAACTTCTTTCATCTGCTGTAATCGCTGTACCTAAATACTTAAAGTGGTGGACCTGTTTTAATACTATATCATTCACTTTGATCTTGCAGGCTGTGGTATTTTATTTCTTTGAAATAATGATTACTTCTATTTTCTTAATATATAGGAAGAGGCCTTTCTCTTTACTTTCTGTCACTACTACATTAATTACTTATTAAAAAAATCTTCTTCACTTTTAGTAGTCAGAACAGTATCATTCGTATTTCTTTTTTTTTTTGTAAGTCGAAACATCTTCTGTCGCTCTCTCGTTGTTAGTATGTTTTGCTTTTTAATATTGGTAACATTTATACCTATTTCCATTCATTTGTGCATTTGCCCTGTGTTTCGTGGCAGTCAACCCTCGTATTTCCAGTATCTAGTTGTAGGGATGCCCTAATTAAATTATACATGCATGTCGACAAGCAGACCAATAATACCCATTGCACATGAACATTCATGATCTAAATAATACAATAATCAAGCGGGGTATTCCACGGATCGCAAAGACAATTGGAGAATTGACTACATTTTCAACCTTAACTAAAATAGATGAATGGCCTACATTGATGAAACCATAACAGTCTTGGTGAGCAGGTCAAGATAACGATGTAAACAGTGTGATTTGTTAAGAGTAATATGAGGTATTGCAAGAAGTGCCTGAACAACTGTGGTCAAATATATTGAGAAACAGAGATTGAAATCATTCGGCCACTTAAGAAGAATGAACGTATATTGACCAGCAACAAGAGCATACAATGTGAGAATCGAAACATGAAAATGTAAAGGGAGGGCAAGAAGAATGTAGATTGAATGAGTTCGTGACGTCCTGAGCTGTCACAATATTACAGTATATCATGCGACGAAATGCGACATTGCTCGAAAACCGATCGTCATACAATCCTGCTACTCCTAAAGTAAACGCAGGCAATAAACAATGGATACATAGAGGCGTACTCCTGATGATAGCAGACAATAAACAATGGATACATAGAGGCGTACTCCTGATGATAGCAGACAATAAACAATGGATACATAGATGGCGTACTTCTGATGATAGCAGACTCTAAACAATGGATACATAGAGGCGTACTCCTGATGATAGCAGACACTAAACAATGGATACATAGAGGCGTACTCCTGATGATAGCAGACACTAAACAATGGATACATAGAGGCGTACTCCTGATGATAGCAGACACTAAACAATGGATACATAGAGGCGTACTCCTGATGATAGCAGACAATAAACAATGGATACATAGAGGGCGTACTCCTGATGATAGCAGACAATAAACAATGGATACATAGATGGCGTACTTCTGATGATAGCAGAATGACAGACTTTCATAACGTAATAATCAGTCACAGCTGGTATTGGAGAATAGCCTGTCCAGAATGTCCTTTGTACTGGAAATGGAGAAGGAGTTATCTATTGTCTATCCCCATGTCGATGATGGTCAGAATATCTACACTTGCCGTTAAGCGTAGGTGCGGTGACTGGAAGCTTTAGTTGTCTATCCAAGGCTAAGTTGAATCCGTATTTGTATTTGTGGTCTTGATGTTATCTATCCATCTACTTGTATATCTTCATCTTGTATTTTTTCTTGTCGGTAGTTGGTTATAATTCATTCTCATAAGGTGTCCAAACCATTTTATTTGTTGTTTCTCGCTGTATTCTCTGAATGTTTTATACCGATTCTTCTCCTGATTTCATCATTTCTCATTTTGTCTTAGGCACTCTTGCGGCTTTTCTATCATTTCATCTCACATGTTGCAAGTTTTTAACGCCCATGTCTGGCATTGATAGCAGAGTGTTGGCATAAAAGTACTGTTTATCATCTGTCTATTGACTTCCATTTTGATCTTTGGGTTGAGTGAGCACTAATAGTGATAGCTGGTATGTCACTAAGTTTGCTTTCTAACATTTGTCTCAACCTCTCTGTCTAAGTTTTCGTTGTCTATGAATATACTCCACAGGTAAAGGAATTATCATCCTTATAATTTTTTTTGGACCTTGCAATCTCTGGTAAAGAGTTCAATATTACGGCGTGGTCTACTGACCTGCTCGATACAGGGGCAGAACCTGCAAGTCTTTCTGCTCTATCATTTCCCTGAACATCCGAATGCACAGGCACTAAATTTAGTAAGACACTTCCAATTTCGACCTCGCAATCCACTGTTCACTGTAAACCACCGTTTACCGCAAACCACCGTTTACCGCAAACCACTGTAAACCACTGTTAATGAACACAACCCGCTTATACTTTTCTGATCATGCTCATTGAGCTGTCGATAATGCAGACGCTAGTTGCAATCTGTGTGCTCATCCCATTAAGACATCAATAACTGCGCTACTAACCATATCCCAGTTATTTGTAGATACAATGAAAGCTCCGCTCACCTCTAATAGTTTAACATGTTTCTAAACACAGTGAAAGATCCACTCTGACCTCTGTTAATTCAATCTATTTGTAGACACAATGAAAGTTCCACTCTGACCTCTGTTAGTTCAATATATTTGTAGACACAGTGAAAGATCCACTCAATTATAATAGTTTAACCTATTTGTAGACACAATGAAAGTTCCCTGACCTCTGTTAGTTCAACCTATTTGTAGACACAATGAAAGCTCCAATCTCACCTCTGTTAGTTCAACTTATTTGAACCTGTCCAAAATAAAACACAGAATACAGGCATGCAGAGCACGAACCTACCCCCACATTCAAGCTGAAACAGAACACCTTCTGCCTTTGAACATTCAGAAAGTGAAATGTAGTACACTGAGAAAAGAAAAACCATAGACTGGGCTTGGGGAAGATGTCATAGATATAAGGTGTATCTATGTTTGAAGATTTGGCACTGGTGTGGAATGGTTAAATGTACCCGTGAATTGTTAGACTTCTTTCGGAGTAATAATAACTCTCAATAGACAATGTCAAGAATTGTGCGGTAGAGTCTGGTGTGCTGGCATTGATCAGCGAGAATAACAGGGAAAGGGGACGGGTTTAATGGTTTCGGTTGTTTTTCATATTCATAGTCCTATTGGCTTTCATGGCTCAATCTGCAGGGAATATCATCATAGAGGAGAGTGGTGCATTTGATGTGACTGCAAGCGGCATAATTGTGGCAGTGACCAAGGCCATGAACTGGATGAGTACACATAGGACAACTCATCTCTGGATCATTAGTGACTCAATGAGAATGATCAGAAAAATACAAATGAGTTGAATTTCAGAACAGTGGCTTGAAGTGGTTGAGAGATCGAAGTTGGAATATATGTCATATCCATATTCATTCCATGGGCATGTGGGTATTCAAGGCAAGGAGAGAGTGGATCGGCTGGTTTTCACTGCTACTGTGTCTGGCGGTAGAGCAATGGGTCGTGTGGATATTATGAACTCCTTACCAGAAACAACACGGGCACATGCAGTCAATGAAGGTGATGGTTTCTTTTTAATGGCATAAATAAAGTAACTGGGCTTGAATTGCGGAGTTACCAGAAATGAGCGTTACCGTATGCTTAGAAGAATGTTGGTCAAGCTACAGGGAGCTGTAACTGTCAGTTATCGTGTAATGGTGGTTACACTCAAAAGGAGATCGAAGTACCAATTAACGTGTCTGAAGTGCACTGGCTGTACTTCAGATTCAGAAGCAATGTGCATCTCTTCAATAAAAAAGACAAGAATTGGTAGCATATCTTATTCATGATGTGGCCATAAACTCAGCATATTTTGAGTGTATTCTTCTTTTAGGCAATATAAATACATTCAGTAGTAAGCCATTACTTTCTGAAGGGTCCGGATGCACAATTGCCTATGACAGGATTCGAACCTGGTAGCTTGACATCACATACGCGCTTTGCACCACGCTGCCACATTTTAATACTTTCTTTATATATACATTCTAGGGGAAAACTTACTCGTGTGCCACATTCTCCAGCAAGCACACGATATGTATCCTCAGCACACCACTGCCACGACGTTCCTCTCTTTTGTCTACTACCTTTCGCACTCTGCCTTTCTGTATGCACTGAGTGTTCTTTATCAGCGCTGATTTGTAGATGGGTTCTTCTTGTTCGGCACAGCTGTAATCTATGTTCCATAGTTGGACAACCAAGTAAGAATCGCATTGCTCATACAGAGTATATCCAGGATTGATACGCATTGCCTCATTCTGAATTTTATCAAATCTGTCAGTCTGAGCTTGGCTGAGAGTCATAATTGCAGATTGCTACTCTATCATTCAAACAACCAATCTCTGGTATAGAAGAAATAGTAGCCTCTGTACTACGTTAATAAGCATATAACTCCTTATCCCGTATATCGAGCTGGTCGAGATGTACCAACATTAAAGCCACATACTACGGCGTCACAAAAACAGTCTAGTGTCAACAAGAGTTGCTGGAATTTCCTGTCTTGAACTAATTCTCACAAGTATAGTTAGAACTTGTATGAGGATTGTAAACATCGTGCGATTCTCTGGCAAAGGCATACATACTGATCTCAAATGCAACGTAATTTATCTTGGCTTATCCATCTTACCCGTACTTTTCAGTGGCTGGCAACACAAAGTAGACAATGGTAAGTCGCGGGACAGAATTTGCTACGTAATGTACTGGAAATTCCCGAACTATTTGTTGACAGCCGTCTGTTTGTGTGACGCTGGATCATGATTTTATGTATTTACATGTCTGTGGGTGTGTTGTGCCCAAATAACAGTACAGCGCGTTATGATTTACAACTTTGCTACACATTCGCACCTCCCCGCTCGAGATTATTACTATTATACGTCCATTTCTATACGAAATTAATTCATTAGCACTGTCATTTTATGAAACCAAGTCCATAGATACGACTTTGGTAGGACGAGGATGGCCTCATCCTATAAACAGGATAGTCACTTCGTATTTGGGGAATTTTAAAATGATGGGGGCAGGGGGGAGGGAGAGACTCAGTGGGGCAACTGTTAAGGGGAAGGAGGGAAGAAATCTTACGTATTTCTGTTGTTTTCGTATTCTTACATTTTTAATTTATACGTTATTCTTACATATTTCTCTTTTTACCACGTGGAAAGTTTACTTCTCTATATTTTACCTGTTTTATATGCATTTATATGTGGTTATAAATATTCTTTCAAAAATCCATGATAATCAGAAAAGTCACAGCGGAACTGGCGCTAAACATAAACATACATGCAGAGAAACTACAACATGTCAATATTGGATAATCACAAATGAATGTAGATGTGAAATATGAAACAGAAATTAAAAGGAGAATATGAATGGCTAAAAGTACCTTCAATGACATGAAGAAAATATTAACATCTAAACAAATTACAAACAAGTTAAAAATGAGAATCATAAAATGCTACATCTATTCTATATTAATGGATGGCTCAGACACATGGACACTAAAGAAACAATTAGAAGACAGAATTGATGCCTTCGATATGTGGATATATAGAAGAATAGGGAGAACATCATGGAAATAGAACAAACAAAGAGGTTTTAAAAACACTTAACATAAAGAAAGAGTTACTAAGAGAAATAAAGATCCGGCAAATAAAATATTTTTGGCACATTAAAAGACACCTTATTTGAAGACCTTATTGAGGGTAAAGTCAAAGGGAAGCGAGCAAGAGGTATGTATAAATACATGTGGGAGGGTAACATCACGACATGGACAGGTTACAGTCTAGCAGAGTGCACCACCAAAACAAGATTATGTTGAAGGTCTGCTGCAGCGGGCCTTCGTTGTGGAGATGGCACTTAATGATGATGTGTGCTTGTACTATATGTTATGCTCTATTCTCCTAGTGGAAAGGTTCGAACACTTTCAAACGCTGCAAACCCCTCAATCCCTAATCTTCGTGCTTTGTGTGAAATATACACATGCGTAGTTTGTCAATGAGATCCGCCATTTTCTCTATTTACTTCCTGCAAATGCAGCGATGCGTAGCGTACACGTGGGCTTAGAACTTTATCACAACATTATCATATAATAAGCTTATTACACACGACAGACATAATTGGACACTTTATATCATGGAAGTATTAATCGAATATTTAATTTATATTTCGCTTTATCATCTTTAAATTAATTATTATTTTACGACTTGTAGTCGTTTCACGTAATTTTGATTTCATTATGTTCCACGTTCTTCTATGTAAATAGGTCAAGTGCTTTGCGCCGATTGGAAAGTAAAGATCTGCAGTCGACGTCACAGCATAACTTAATTTCCTCGAATCATGAGGCTCCCGGTGAGAATAACATTGTTTAATAACGACTGCCACGAGATCGGCGGGTGTATCTGTCCCACACAAGCACCGCCTCTATTGTATTCCAAGACGCACAGCAGTTGGTCGGATTAGATTCGCGATCAATCCGTTAGCGGATCAGAGGTACATATTGTGAGTAAATCGGTTTGTGCTCCGCTACTGTTTCGTATTTCTTTAGTTGGAACAAACAATAACGAATATTCTTGTGGATATTTTATTATTTCTTCACAAGTAGTATTTTTCACGCTTTTTTTAAAGACCACATTTGTGGCTTCTTAACTGCCTGTTACTGTGGTTAACTTTACATCATTGAAAGGTGCATTGTGGTCAAGTTTATCGAATGGTTAGTTGATTGATAGATTTTTACAATTGATCGTTATATTTCCTGTCTTATTTGTATATAGTTATCACACCTTAATAAGTGAATAATGTTTCAATATTTCTTAAATGACCAATAAGTGGGAAGCTGTCTATGTTAAGGTATGTTAATTTACTTGTGTGTTCATATCGTTTTTTTCAGTGCATGACATTTTCATGAGATTTCAAAGCTCATGAGATTTTAATTGCATTTATATTCATTATAAGTAAAAGTTGAGTAAAAGTAACACATAACATTTATTAATGACGTAGGGGTGTGAGATGTTAACGATCTCACATTTTAGTGGTTATACTATATGAGGACGGTAGTCATCTCCTCTCCCTCGCAGTCTTTACTTCTCGGATTAATCAGGTACCCACTTAAGGCCGGGTCGACCCCGGAGCAGTTACTGTTTGAAAAACATTTCCTTCCCAACTGGAGAATGAACACAGGACAACGTATATGGGAAGACAGTGCACTAATCACTGCGCTACTCGGTGCCCAATTGTTGTTCTTGTTGTGTCTGTACTGGTGTAGTTTTTATTACCTATTGTTCAATTAATCACCTTTCTGTGGTACCTCAAATTCAAAATTTTGTCTCTGTCGGGTACGCTCTCCCACCTTAAAAGTATCCGTGGATCTCAGGAACATATGGTTTACGTTGAGAGCTTCACAAAAGTTGACGTCAATAATATTGTTTTTATATAATAATTATATAATTGGTGGAACTTGAAATATTTTACTAAAAATCTGGAAAAAAATTATGTAGTTTTCCGTATTTTTTTCTGCTCAAATATGTGGTGGGTTAACATGTTTGACAGAATTAATTATGGAGGGTGGTTCCATGGATTATTGACAGTTGTTGCAGGGAGAGGAATGGATTAATAATGGACAGAAAATAGTTAACGTGATTTATGGACATACTCGAAGTATACATTTAGTAGAAAGTGACATTTAAAAATATACAAAATTGCTATTAAATAGTCAAATTCTTGCAACTTCCGAAATGTGAACTAGACATCTGTTTATAAACTGCTTCAAAATTTGTTAAATAGATGAATTGTTCTTATATAAGTTGTAAAAATAAACCTTCATTGATTTATTTATATTACATTTCTTAGTGTCAAGTCAAAGACGAGTTATACATTTTACTATCTGATTAGCTATATGTCATATCGTCTCTTTAGTTATACGTTCTAATGTCTGTTTAGTTATATGTTCTAATATATAATTAGATATATGTTCAAATGTCTTATTAGCTATATGTAGGCCCACTATTGTCTAATTAGTTATATGTTACAATGTATGATTATTTATATGTTTTAATTTCTAATTAGTTATATGTTCTAATGTCTAATTAGTTATATATTATAATGTCTGATTAGTTGTATGTTCTAATGTATGATTACTTGTATGTTCTAATGTCTGATTAGTTGTATGTTCTAATGTCTGATTAGTTGTATGTTCTAATGTCTGATTAGTTGTATGTTCTAATATCTGATTAGTTGTATGTTCTAATGTCTGATTAGTTAGATAATTAGTTGGTGAATAATGGAATTTATTTTTAGTTAATTGTTCACCTTGTTTTTTATTTAGATTGCTGCATAGTGGTAAGCTTTTCTTCTTTCGTTCATTGTATAGTGGTACGCTAAGTAATTAACATTTTAATTAGTTAATTGCATATTCAGGTAGAGCCTATCTGTTATTTAGTTAGTTACTTAGTCAATAACTCGTGGGGCATATTTTATTGCATTCTCACAACAAACTAATGCCTAAATTGTGCAACATATATATGTATATAACTGGTGTGATAGATGAAAGTAAATTAAAACGTTAATATGGAAAATATTTGGCAGAAATATGTGTGTTGACGTTAACATCTAATTGTACTTGTGTAAGGAGTTACGGGTAGAGTAAATATATCCCGTCAAGCAAGCCTTTCTTCTAACATACTGATTAAAAAAATACACTCTGCAGTGGTCTCAGTGCTGTATGTACCACATAAGTAACTAGGGGGTGGGCTGGGAATGTAATCTGAGGTTACCTCTCAGAAAAGGTCATTTGTTCATCTTTCTGCATTTCTCTCATTCGATTTTTTATGATCTTTTCACAGGAAATCCTAGGGGATGGGGTAAGTTTACCGACTTCTTGGAAAAGTTCCTAGTATTAAAAGTCATGTTCTAATTTCCTAAGGAAAGGAGTTTCTAATCCCCCCCCCACACCCACAATCTATAGTAGTGATTGGAAGGAGCTCAGAAAACACTACTTAGCACTAGGAACCGTTGGAAACATTTAAAAACAAAATATTTCTTATGACACCAACTCACGAAAAAAATGCTCACGTCCAACCTCTAAAGATTGCTTATTTGGTATAAGTGAGTTATACTCGTATTTCGTCATAGATCATTGAAAGGAAAAGACACAAATGAAATAGATTTAGTATAAAAATACGAAGCGTGTGTTTACATATAAATACCTTAACATATCAATATATAGAAAAGACATATTTGTTCTAGGGATCGAGGTGGAGCAGAGTTTAGGCACATTTCATTTGTCACCTAAATATGTCAATAAAAAATTAAACAAGAGAAATTGTTTTAATACGTTTGACAATGCAAAAGTATGAATTGCTATATTTCCACCATCAGAATGTATGGTTGTGTCATTATTGGTTAATGTTAATTCCAATTACGAGATAAACAATGTAATCGTGTGATCCTAAGGGTATACCCAATGTGACCGCATGACTGCGTTAATATATATATATGTAATTGACATATGTCTCGAACGCGTAATTCAACTACCAATTCATAAATATAATATTATATCTATATGAACTGTTATAGCTAGTGTACGTTACTACTTCTCAATGTTTACCAAAGATCAAGAAACAGTCATGGTCAATGCCCATAGTGATGTCTCGTAGTACAGAAAAAATAGGTTTAAAAGCCCTAGAAGATTGACTTCAATGTACTCGGTTTCCTATATGTACTCCGTCACTCTCAATAAAGCGGCACGCCGCCTGCCGAGAGTACGACTCATAGCACGTAACTCCGTAGCTTCAAGTGATAATCCACAGGGATCACAGGGCGAACAGCTTAACCACTACGCCAGGGAGATCCCCGAGTACTAAAATACATTTTATTCAATCCATGCGGTCTGCCGCGATTTATTTAAGACAACCTATATATGACAATTCTGTGATGTTGTCAGTATCCCATTTTTCTTGTTTTGTCATTGATCTATTAGTCACTGAGTACGTGATGACTTCAATGCTGCATTATGGTAATGTGCTGTTCTTCTTAGTTGTTCAGTGTTGATGTATAACATGTTATCCATGCTTGTGGTTTTTGTCAGAAGGACAGAGTATGCCTTATATCCTATGTAGCAGGATATGATATCAGGCGGTGTCTCGCTATTTGACAGTGTCTGCATTGTGGGTTACTTTTGGGGTCGATTCTATTGTGGTGGTGACAGGCAATGTCGTGTTTGTAATCTAAATTTTCTGTGTGGTGTTTGCGTTCAAGGAAGCTAATGTCGTCTCCTCTAGATAGTGTATATACAGTGCAGGATTTACTTATAAGCTAAACAAGCTATAACTTAGGGCCCCCTAATCATATAATAGATGAGTTCAGATGGGTCATTAAAAACCTGAGGAGAGAGAAATCTCCAGGGTGTGATCATATAGCTGCTGAAATGATCCAGGGTGGAGGAGAAACCACCATCACCATTTATCCCACACTCTGCACCAAGATCTGGAAAATTGAAGTTGGCACAAGGAATGGACACGATCAGTCTACATACCGCCAACGAAGGAGGGAAATCTAACACTATGCTCCAACTACAGAATCATTGCACTGTTCAGTCACGCCAGCAAAATACTACTTGGTATCATCATGAAAAAACTACAACATAAGCTGGAAGAAGAGTTAAATGAAGTACAGGCAGGTTTCAGACAGGACAGAGGCACCATAGACCATATTTTAATATGCGAAATATCATAGAGAAATGCAGAGAGTGTAATATCGACATCTACACATGATTAATTGACTACACCAAAGCATTCGATTGTGTACTCATCGATAATACAACATTTGATGACACAACAAATCTCAGCGATATGCAATGTGTGAAAATATTACAACCCTCAGCGACCATTAATGGTTAGGAAGACTACAAATCTCAGCGATATGCAATGTTTGAGAATATTACAACCCTCGGCGACCATTAATGGTTAGGAAGACTAGAAATCTCAACGATATGCAATGTTTGAGAATATTACAACCCTCAGCGACCATTAATGGTTAGGAAGACTAGAAATCTCAGCGATGTACAATGCTTGAGAATACTGCAAATCTCATTGACATGCAATGCGTGAGAAGACTACAAATCTCATCGATAATACAACATTTGATGACACAACAAATCTCAGCGATATACAATGTTTGAGAAGAAACCTCGTACTCATAGTGGGTAAACATTTAAGCACATAGATCGGACGTTCTTAACCAGATACTGCGATCGCATTGATGCTTTAGTAAGGACATGTGGTGCTCGCGCCCCACGCGAGTTATAAAGTGCATGTGATCCCTAACGAGCATGAGGTCCTCTATAATCTCAACGTTGTTATATAAATAAAAACAAATAGTGTTGCTATCCACCATTGTAGAGGACGGAATTTGGACGGGGGTGTACTGTACTATGAAGATGGCTATATAGCCAAAAATATAAATATATATTTATTTTATATTATATGTTATGATGCTCGCACACTCAGTAATCAAATGTCATAAAGGATTGTCTACATTGTACTCAAATTTCCCCATATCGTTACCTTCAACAAAATGGCACGCAGAGAGTATCACTCCAAGCACGTATCTTAACTATGTATCTTCAATCGATAATCTCCCGGGATCTCATTTATAAACAGGACACCACACACTGGATGTGAACTCACTACCTCTTGAGTATAAGGTGAACAGTTTATCCACAACGCTACGAGGATCCTTGTCACATATTCAGTATTACATGTGGGCGCTGCTCGTCGTGTAAGAGAAGGTTGAGGACCCCTGTTATAGACGAAGTGTTAGTATGCTTCTACGAGAGTATATCATCAATATATGTGAATGTAATCAAAAAGGAGTTCTAGATTGTTGGATTTTATTGATTGATGATTATTGACAGATTACGAAATAAAGACATCAGGCAAAGAGTAGAGATAACACCTTGCACAGAATACAGAGAAAAGCAGCAGGTCAAGTGGTTTGGCCACATTATGAGAATACATCACGACAAATTGCCCGTACAGGCATATAACCAAATGAGATCAGGGGTAAAAGGTCAGAGGAAGACCACGAAATGGATAGAAAACGTCAGGGACATCCTGAACAAACACGGTCATAGTACAGCCGAGGCCACACATCTGGCTTTAGAACGCAAGCTCGAGCTCCAATCACCCCTACGCTTAACGGTAAGAGTGGATAACAAACCACATGGTAAACGACAATAGACAATAGATTATATTCGTGGTAGTGCCGTTTCTGTATATGGAGACACATCGGTGTTAGTCCTTTTCGCAACTTCATGGGATTCTCAATATTCTTCTTCTGTAAAACTAAAACCCTGATACCTACAGAGAGTTTAATGTTTGTGTACTTTCAAATCTCATGGCTGGGTCATTGTATTATTTTTTGAGAAGAAAAAATAGGAAACAAAGACATATGCCGAGTGCAGGTAAACATTCTACAAGACTTGATTTCCCGAAATTCTGCCCGAAAAATGTGCAATGTCTCTGCGCCCTCGACTCTCAACAATTTTAATTGATAAAGAAAATGGCAGCTGCGTGTCTGCATTTCGTATTAATGAATTACCATTCTCCTTTTTTTTATATTAATTTATGGTTGATTTTTGTGTATGTGTTTTAGTTATCTTTTATTTTTGTCTGCTGTGGCATTAACCGGAGTTCTTCTTTAGAAATAATTACTAAGATAATGAAACGTAGACAAGATATTTTTTTGCCCACACGTAATCTTAATCACACACAGAGTGCATGAAAAGAAACATAAAGGAAGAAAACATAATAGAGAAAAATATAAAGAAAGGAGAGATAGGAAAGTGAATAAAGAATGTATAATTACATATCTCTAAATACTTTTCAAGATATTTTGATCAATGGAACAGAAAATAAAGGACGTAAAAGAGTATTTTTATGTTCTCTAAGAACTGAAGAGTTGTGTAAGAGAAAAGTGAAGTTCTGTAAGAGATGAAGTGTTGTGTAAAAGAAAAGTGGGATTCTGAAAGAGATGAAGTGGTGTAGGAGAAAAGTGGGATTTTGTAAGAGATGAAGTGTTTTGTAAAAGAAAAGTGGGATTCTGAAAGAGATGAAGTGTTTTGTAAAAGAAAAGTGGGATTCTGTAAGAGATGAAGTGTTTTGTAAAAGAAAAGTGGGATTCCGCTAGAGATGAAGTGTTATGTAAGAGAAAAGTAGGATTCTGTAAGAGATGCAGATTTGCGTACGGGAAAAGAGGAGTTTTGTAAGAAGTGAAGAACTGTGTATGGAAAAAGTAGATTTCTGTAGGAGATGAAGAATTGTGTCAGGGGTAAGTGGGGTTCTAAGAGATGAATCATGTATGTTCCTTAAGGGAAACGGTGGATTCTGTAAGAGATGAAGAATTGTGTCAGGGAAAAGTGGGATTCTGTAAGAGATGAAGAATTGTGTCAGGGAAAAGTGGGGTTCTGAAAGAGATGAAGAATTATGTCAAGGAAAAGTGGGGTTCTGAAAGAGATGAAACATTTTGTCAAGGAAATGTGGGGTTCTGAAAGAGATGAAGAATTGTGTCAGGGAAAAGTGGGGTTCTGAAAGAGATGAAGAATTGTGTCAGGGAAAAGTGGGGTTCTGAAAGAGATGAAGAATTGTGTCAGGGAAAAGTGGGGTTCTGAAAGAGATGAAGAATTGTGTCAGGGAAAAGTGGGGTTCTGAAAGAGATGAAGAAGTGTGTCAGGGAAAAGTGGGGTTCTGAAAGAGAAGATGAATTATGCATGAGCCGTGGAAAACATTTGCGTATTTTCCGAAAGGGAAGAAAATAGCTTCATATATTCTATAAAGGTAGAAAATAGCTTCATATATTCTATAAAGGTAGAGAATAGTTTCATATATTCTATAAAGGTAGAAAATAGCTTCATATATTCTATAAAGGTAGAAAATAGCTTCATATATTCTATAAAGGTAGAAAATAGCTTCATATATTCTATAAAGGTAGAGAATAGTTTCATATATTCTGTAAAAAGAAAACAATAGTAATTTCATATTTGAAGATTTTAAAGATTCCATTTATATGCGGAGAAAAATGTTTAAATATGTTCTGTTATGGGAGAAAACAGTTTTATATATTCGGTAAAGGTAGAAAATAGTGTCATATGTTCTATAATATGGATATTAAAGGAGAAAATAGTTTCATTATGTTCTATATAGGTTAGAAATAGTTTTATAATGCTCTGTATATATTTATAATAATTTCACACGTTCCACAAATGAAGGAAAGCGTTATTTATACGATGAGAGAGGGAAATAGATTTATATGTTCAGTAAAGAACAAAATAGTTTTATGTGTTATTTAAGGGGGTGTGTTATGTGTTTTTTATGTTATGTAAGGCAAACCGTATTTATGCACCGTATTCATGTAATATAACGGAGAGATGGGATTGTTATATTTCGTAAGAGTAAAAGAGGGATTTACGTGTTTCGAAAGGTGACAAAATTATTGTACATTGCGAAAGAGTATAAAAATTATTTCTTTATGTGAATGGAGAAAAGAATGATACATTTCTCAAGAAGAGAGAAGAAAGTACTGCAATACTAAAAAATATAATTATTGATAGGTACACTTTCATGTGGTTCTTTGTTTCATCAACAGACTAACGGCAACGGTATGGAGTCAGAACCAGAATCGGATGTGCTTAGTGACAGTGGAGATGCTGTTGGGGAGATCAACGCTGAAAAGTTAGATCCGGCAGACCGAGCTCTATACGAGAAATTGAAGCAACAAGAACGCGATGAGAGAGAGGAAATTGAGAGAGAACTCAAAGAACACGAGGAGGCTTTAGTTTTTCACAACAGTCAGCTACGAGCTAGGGAGAAAGAGTTGCATATTGTACAAGAGCGCATGCAACACAAGGCAGATCGTGAGTTGGATTTAAGCAACGGTAGCAGACCCAGTTCTAATAAATCTTCTACTGCTCCTATCTGTACTACAAACAATAGCAACAATGTAAATGTTATGACAGCTAACAACAGCGCGACGAACAGCAATGGTGTTGACAGTAAAAGTGGTTTATCACACAGTAGTATTAACCGAAACAGTAGTATTCTTAACAGCAGCAGCGGAACCAGCACAGGGTTCATAAAAAATGGCGACATAAATGGGGACATGAAAAAATTTCTTTCAGGAGACTTCAGAGCACATTTTCACAACAGTGCTAACTTCCTGTCTTCATTCCAGTTGGGTCATCCTCTAGCACACGCCCATTTAGCGTTAGGGGGACATTTATTAGGTAGAGACTTCAAGGGATTAGAAGAGGTTAACCCTTTTCATCCAATCATGACTAATCATAGTGCGTTTCCAAGTCCACCTTCTCCAATGGAACGTTATCCTCCATCATCATCCACGCCCCAGTCACCAACGGGTAGTCTTCAACCTTCACCTTCACCTGATGACCCTAACGGAGAGAACAGATCACATAATTGGACATTTGAAGAACAATTCAAACAGGTACAGGTACATGTGACTTTTATTTTCTTCATTTCACATAAATGTTATTTAAATTCAACTCATTGTTCTTGCTTATTTCACATAAATGTTCTTTATTTTCAACTCATTGTTCTTGCTTATTTCACATAAATGTTCTGTATTTTCAACTCATTGTTCTTGCTTATTTGACCTTACTGTTGAATTCTGTGAAAATCAGTTGGAGCTAATTTTTCTTCTTACAGATAACAAAACATGCAAATTAATAGATTGCTGGACCTCTGTGCTAAAGTTATTGAACGCACTGAAATGGTGTAGAAAATTGACTTTACTGTACTCGGGCTATCCAGTATGTACTCCTCCCTCTCAACGAAGCGGCATGCAGCCTAAAGTGCCACTGATAGCATGTAACTCCGTGGTTTCAAGAATACCCACCTCAGGCATCTTCGAAAAAATGCACTTTATAAACAAATCGCAGGATTCGAATCCGCAACATCTCGAGCACAAACCAAACAACACAACCACTACGCCAGGGAGCTATATAACACCTTTTATGTTCTTATCATGGCACAAAGCTAGGAGAATGTCACGATTTTGTTTACTTGATATATAGCTCTTATATTCTGTTATAAAATGGCGAGGCTTCTCCGGAGCTTTATTTCAAACTTTGAATAGTTCAACTTCGCCAAAGACGGATATGTCGGGACATTGGCTCAAATAAAACGGCGACACAACGCATTTCCATTCGCTAGATTGCTTCCTGCTGGAAATCTAGTAGATGCATTGTCCTACTACAAAATATCTAGCGAGAGTTTGAGAAAAAACGCTGAAGAAGAAGAAGAAGAATGATTCAACTTTCGAATATGTGTATTACTTGGAGAAGAAAGCTTCTATTCTGAGAAGGCGGGGGGGGGGGGTGAAACATAATTGCGTAGATGTGGGGGCTTCGCAAGAGGAAAGCCTATACTTAATGCGCATACCAGTTATTAAGGGTTTACTGCTGCATGGTGGCTGCATTGATGAGTCACTTGTGATATCTACAGACCTTTCTAATGAGAGTTAACTTGGTTAAGTTAGCCGTTATAAGTCGCTGCCGCCGTCCTATAGCTAAAGCTTCAGATCTGCACATTTTCATATCTGTCAGTTTTATTTTATCTTCTTCTTTTCGTTCGCAGGTTGACATGTCTACACAGCAAGTCCTGTTTTCTTAATAAATGCTGCTGTATTTGAAAGCTCTTCAGTGCTCCCATACATCTTTCTGTGGACATCCATATCTGTGCGCCAGCGTTCTTCCCTTAACTGGTTTAGTGTATTGCAGTCTTGCAGGATATGCTCAGCTGTCTGTGCTGCCTGCCCACAAGGGCACGGTGGTGATGGGACCAATCTTAGCCTATTTAAGTGGCTGTATAATCTGTTGTGTCCTGTTCTGAGGCGGATGAAAATAACCTGCTCTGCTCTGTCGAGATAGTGGTAGTTGTCTTTTGGATGGTCGACTTTCCTGATGGCTTTGATGAGGGTATTCTTTTCTTGGTAGGTGATTTCTTGGTCTCTTTGTTCCTGTGTTGGTCCATCCTTTACCAGTCTGTCAGCCTCTTCATTTATTACTACCCTTCTTTAGATGCTCACTTCTCGCATGGCTTTCTTCAGGTCTGGCAGTTTATCGCTCTCACGGGCTTGTAGAACAATTTTTTTCCTGTTATCTGGTTGAATAATATCGATAGATAGCTTCTTCTCATTCATTCTCAAACTCCTGTAGATTAGTAGAATGTAGTCTCGAGAAAAGAATGTGCTGTGCCATTATTTACACCATCAAAATCAAATCCTTTCAACAGAGGTAGGGGTTTAGTTCAGCCAAAAGAGGCTGAAAACTGAGACTGGCTGGGCTCTCTTATAGTCGAGCAAGACTACAGTCTGCATAGCAAGTACAGGTGATGAAGACGGACGCACCACAGCAATCAGGATGCCACGCAATGAAAGTAAACGAATGAAATATGATTTCATGGTATGGAACGTTTCTGCTTAATCTGCATCTTTTGACCAGAAATATCTGAATTCAGCATTGCTGTTTGCTCACTTTAGTTCTCTAGGGAATGGGAATGCCAAACCTACCCCAAAAAAACTTTCTTAGTCGCTGGATAGTAACATTGCTGCTGCTGTTCTTTGCTTTACTTGTGCATTCTGGCAATGCTCGGTCGATTCGTAGATATAACAATAAGCATAAATGATATTCTGCTGTAGATATATAATTTTACAATGTGCTGAACACCAACAAGATCATGGAATACTTGGAATTGTTACTTACGCAAAGATCATAAATTCAAACAATAATCCGACCTGAAGCGTCAATGACACAGCGATCGTCAACAGTGTGGCACCATTAGTTTACCCTCATCAAAAGATGAATAGATTATAACCAAACTGTCAGAGGATATCCCATAAGGTGAAAATGCCGCATTAACATTTTTTTATGTTCTGTATAGAAAAGCTGCCTTGTTCCTTGTTCCTTTCGAAAAGGTGCCTGTTGAACGGTAATTGGAAAAAGTCCTTGTTCCTTTCTTTTTTCTTTCTCTCTGACATTATTTTTGCTATTTATTAATTATATTTGTAATCAGTGACAATAATACTTTGGCATAATTGTTGTTGCTTTAAAGATGCATCAATGTACTACGTCTGTGAAAAGCATTTGATGGTAAACTACAATGGAACAATGGTCGAGCTAGAAACACATTCAAATTACACATGTATGTTAACTTCTCGAGAAATGACTAACATTGGTGTTTGCCAGCCACTTTGACTTTCTGAGGAATGTGGTAGTCAACCTTATTTACTCTGCATATTTGTTGGTAGACACCTTTTACATATATAGGTTTAACACGAGATTGTATCGTCTTAACGCAACAGTATGGTTCAAATCCTCTCCTACCACTTCATTTTAGGATATCTGAACATATCTTTAATATTAAGTTTTTAATGCAACAAGCAAAACGTATGAAGATTACTTATCATACAAGACAGCAAAGATTAACACCGAGAAAATCATCAAAGCTGCAAAAATTAAGTCATGGAAAGAATATGCAGAAATGCTTAACAATGATAGACAAAATGTACCAAAGATGTTCTATAATAAAGTACAAAACATGAGAAGTAAAAAAGACATTTATGAACCAACAGAAATAATCAACGATGAACACGGCAACATACTAAATTGGCCCCAAGAAATCATGAAAAGATGGAAAAATTACTTCGAGACACTGTTAAATTTAAAGGAAAGAGAAGAGATCACAAAAATAAAAACAATAGAAGAAGACCTAGAACCATACATCCACAAAATCCGAAATTGAAGACGCAGTTAAACATGTACCTAAGAGCAATGCACCAGGAATAGACGGCATACCTAAAGAACTAATAAAAATGCTAAAAGTGACAGATATAAAGTTGCTACACAGATTGTTCAATGTTACGAGTATATGGAAAGCCCAAAAGACACCACAAGAGAGAAATACAGCGGTGATTGTTCTTTCTGGAAGAAAAAAGGCAGTAAGAGGGACTGCACTAAGTATAAAGGCATATCACCCTTAAGCCACAAGGAAAAATCTTAAGGCAGATACTAGAAAGAATGATGCGCGCGTATATAGAACCACAGCTGAATAACACACAAATGGGCTTTCGAAAAAATAAAAGCTGTACAGATGCAATCTTCGTACTCATATAACTTGCAGAAAGAGCGACAGAACATAACCAAGACTTATATTTGGCTTTCGTAGATCACGAGAAAGCTTTTGACAGAGTGGATAGAGCACAATTATGGATAATATTACTGACATATGGAGTTCCACAATATCTAATAAATCTATGTCAGAGCATATACGTCAATAGTCAATGGGCAGTAAGAACAAACGCAGGCACATCCGATAATTTTCAAATCCACTCGGGAGTGAGACAGGGACGTGTACTATCCCCCTATTGTTTATAACTTACATAGATCACATCTGAAAAGTAGCAAAGATAACGGAAGAAAACAATCTGAAGGATAACTTAAGGAAATTGCTATTTGCAGAAGACCAAGCACTTGTAGCATCATCAGAAGAGCAACTACAGAGACAAATAGACAGGTTACATCAAACATGCCAAACCTTTAACATAAAGATATACATAGAATAGACCGAAGTAATGAAGATAGGAAGAACAGAAATAAACACCAATATATATATATATATATATATATATATATATATATATATATATATATATATATATATATATATATATATATATATATATATATATATTGGAAACAACAGACTTAAACAAGTGACATAATTCATATATCTAGGAAGTAATATAACAACAGACGGCAAGAGCAGTAAAGAAACACACAATAGATGTAGTAAAGCAAACCAAGTCCCAGGGCAAATAAATTACACCAATTTTCAGAAACAAAAATGTAGATTTAAATATCAAATTAACACTATTCAAAACGATTATTATGCCAACGCTGTGCTACCAAAGCCAAACATGGACAACGACAGCACAAGACAAACGTAAACTTGTGACAGCTGAAATTGCATGCTTACACAGATCCTAAGAATATCGCTAAGAGACATGAGTGAGAAATGAAGACAAAGAACCGGCACCGCTTCAATTGTAGAATATATTAAGAGCCAACAGACCAAATGGTTTGTACACATCAGACTACTACCAGACAGCACACCACAGCAAGCTATGCTTACACAGATACAGTGAAGGCAGATCTAAAGGCCGACCATTAAAACGATGGACCACCGAAATAAAAGAGGCGACAAATTCCACAATATACTCATGACATACGAGGGCCATCTCCAGAGAACTCTTCTACCCCTGATGCTGAAAGGCAATACAAGGTTTAGCGAATAGATAGATAGATAGATGGATGGATGGATGGATGGATGGATGGATGGATGGATGGATGGATAGATGGATGGATAGATAGATAGATAGATAGATAGATAGATAGATAGATAGATAGATAGATAGATAGATAGATAGATAGATAGATAGATAGATAGATAGATAGATAGATAGATAGATAGATAGATAGATAGATAGATAAAAAATTTGATTGATTGATTGATAGAAATTAGTCAAAAGCCAAATAAATCCCCCTCTCCCCCTCTCCTTTTTTATTTCTGTTTCGGTCCCCCTCCCTTCTCCACGATTTTCCTTAATAATAGGTCACCAAAAATCTCATGACATAAGAAGGAAATCCACATGAAAGAGGGCAAATAACTTCTATGCTTGTAAACGTCTTATAGTTCTTTAAATTGTGTTTAAATACATTTAACTATGCTTTCCGACATGTGTTATAAAAGGGAGCAGCGTAGCGCAGTGGTTAGCGCAAAGGCTTCGCATATGAGTGGTCCTGGGTTCATAGGCTCCCAGGTCGACCCAGTCTTAAATGGGTACCGGATCAATCCAGAGGGTAAAGACTGCGAGGGAGAGGAGATGGCTACCACCCTCATTTGCAGAGCCTCTGAAATGTGAGATCGCTAACATCTCACACCCCTACGGCATTAATAAATGCTATGTGTTACTTTACTTTACTGTACTTTGTGACATATTTCAAGTCATTGATGTTACTTTCATTTGCTAAGGACTACAATGTTAACTTGTGTTTTTATGTATTCTTAAGCGTGCGAAGTAAACATTCTGCAGCCATTGATAGTGTAACTGTATATATACCAGTCAACAGGTATACACACACCGCTATCTTCCCTCATGTTCACGATGTCACCTGGTCAAGCTAGGCCCGATATTATGTTTAGCACATGCAAAATGGAGAACTAACATCGTCAAAAAAGACCCGTTATGTTATATGGTTATTAAATGTGCCTTATCACATGAGAACAGTGTCACAAGTCTTCAATCACAAAACTTTGAAAGGGACAGAGAAATATCATGTCATGTTTAACGGCCATATGATAACTTGGATAGATCAGGTGCGCCTTCAAGCGCTAATGTTTAACGGCTATATGATAATTTGAATGGAACAGGGGCATCTTCAAGCGCTAATGTTTAACGGCTATATGATAATTTGGATGGAACAGGGGCGTCTTCAAGCGCTAATAGGCCCAAACTCAATCTCCTTCAACTATTCTTCTACCCCTAGCCTTCACTAGTGGACCATAACCGCTATCTACAGGCAACAGAAACCACACTTCTGAAACCTCTGCGGCTTTTAAAATCAGTGAAGGCAGCAAATGGGATCTGTGCCCATAGTTTCTCATGTATTGGCCCATGTCCTGCCCTGAATGTATAATATGGATGCGGCGGATTGCGCAAAGGAGCTCAACTAACATGGGCCGTTGGGAACGGTGAGACAGTAAGGCACCCTGGCGATCTACTGTGCCTCGACACTCACTCAGTCATCTTGACTCGTCTTGCCAGTGAGACCATCTGTGTTGGGGCGAGAGAGTGAGGCTGACGACATTGCGCAACTCTGCTTCACTTTAATCACGCATCATGGCTTTCATAATCATCTCATCAATCATCACAAAAAAGTCCTGCGGCGGTGGGCGAGTGATAAAGTGGCAGGTTTGGATACACTGACAGTCATAGTCACAAATCTGCACGTAGGCGGCTCAGGACATGTGGTCGTTCTCTAGTGACACTGATGCGCTTCTGGATTCCAGCAGCCGTCTGGGCGGCTGAGTATTCAGGAAAGCACTGCTCACCTCCTTAGCCAGAGGAAAGGGCTAGAAAAGGTTCCCTAAACATTACCTGCCTCACCATAACCGGGCTAGCATACAGCGGCTGGCGAGGATCCATATTCAGCGGTAAAAACTACATGAAACAAGAAAAATTAATGTGAGTGCACTCACAATTGTCGCATGGAATGTGCACACATTACTGGATCGCGTGAAGGCCGCACGGCCAGAAAGACGTACAGTACTTGTAGCGAGCTAGCCAGCAAGGTACAAAATTGACATCGCTGCCTTCAGCGAGACACGACTGCCTGAGGAAGGTGAGCTTATGGAACAACGCGCAGGATATTCCTTCTTCTGGAATGGAAGAAAAGAAAACAAGTAAAACGCGAAGCTGTAGTTGGCTTTGCAATTAAATCTAGCCTAGCCAGAAAGATGGCAGAATCTCCAAAGGAAATTAGTGACTGTCACCTTTACTTTCTAAAAAGCGGCATGCAACATTCGTTAGCGTGTATGTCAGAACTATGAAGAACCCCGACGAACAGAAAGAAAAATTATACGATGATTTGAAAAAATTCATTGATGAGACCCTCAAATCCGACAAACTCAACACCCCTGATGACTTTAACACACGAGTGGACTCGGACTGGGCGTTCTGGAACGTTGTGCTGGAGAGGCATGGCATTAGCAAATGCAGTAGCAAAGAATAGCCACTGCTTGAAACATGCACAGCATTTAACCTACTCATCTCCAACACTGTCTTTCAACTACCTCACCGAAAAAAAGACTTCATGGATGCACCCACGATCAAATTAGTGGCATCAAATTGATTGTCATCGTGAGACAACGTCATAAACAGGCTGTGAGAGTCACTAAATCCATGTGTGAAGACCACTGTCGGACGGACCACAGTCTGCTAGTTTCCAAAATGAATCTCTATATACTGCATTTCCAATTATCTCAAAATAGCAAACAGCCAAAACGTCTCGACGTCTCCAAATTGAAAGATCCACTTTATAAACAGCCTCTACGCAGTTAAATGGATACTAAAATTGCACCATTGACGGTCTTCTCCATAGACATTTACAAATGCTAGAAACACTTCCGTGACACAATCTATAAAACTACAGAAGAAGTTGTGGACGTTGCTGTTAGCAGGTATCAAGACTATTTTGACGAAAACGATATATAGATCAAAGCTTTCCTGGACAACAAGTACAAACTGCACACAGTTTATCTAAACGACCCCCACATCAACTAACAAAAAGACGTTGTACGAAAACTCAAAGAAAAACACCAAAAAGAACTAAGGAGGATGCTAGAATCGTGGTTTAGTAGCAAAGCCAAAGAGATACAGCATTAAGCAGACAGCAGTAATATGCATAAATCTTTTTTCGGCGATAAAAGCATTTTATGACGTCTTCATGAACTCTTACCTCGCCGTTGGAAAGTATACCATTACTGACAGAGAGGAAACTCTCAAACGCTGGGCTGAACATTTTGAAAATGTATTAAACTGCCCTTCCAACATCAATGACGAAGCGTTTGGACTCATCATGCAAATACCAATCAATCATTTATTATCGGAGCTCCCTTGCCTTGAGAAGGTCGAGAAAGCAATCTCAAATTTGTCCATAGGAAAAGCTCCAGGTCCTGACTCCATTCAAGCCGAAGTTTACGCCATCAGTGGTCCTATAATGATTGCCAAACTCACAGAGATCTTTGAGACCTTGTGGAACCTGGAAGCCATGCCAGAAAACTTTTAAGGAACACCCTATTGCAAACTGCGACAATTGACGAGAATATTGTCCTGCGTATGGCTAGCGCAAGTGCGACAATCGGGGGTTTTACCTGCCAACGTCTGGGTCAGGCGTAGTCTCAGTTTGACAAATAAGTTGGACGTGTACCGTGCAGTGATTCTACCAACACTGCTTTATGCTGCATCATCCTGGACTGTCTATGCGAGACATGTTCGACAGCTTAACTCTTTCCACCTTCGGTGCCTAAGAAATTCATGGAAGTACGTTGGCATGATCGAGTACCAGACACGGAAATCCTTCAAAAATCCCGTATACAAAGTATCCATGCTCTGCTGACTATGTCCCAACTCCGCTGGACTGGCCACATCGTCCGTATGCCAGACAAGCGCCTTCCAAAGAGATTATTGTATGGGAAGCTATGCGATGGTAAATGTTCAAGCGGAGGGCAGAAAGAGCGTTTCAAGGATCACCTAAAAAAACTCAAGCACTGCAGCATTGATCCTAGCTTCTCGGAGACTACAGCCCTTGATCATTCAGCTTGGCACACCCAGATCACTGCTGGTATCACTAAATATGAAAAAGAAAGAACACTACGTACAGTTAACAAGCGGAAGGACAAAAATCTACCCCAAATCTTCTACACTCCTGCATGCACTGAAATAAAACGTTCCTATCACTAATCGAACTCATCGGGCATCTACGCACACACAAAACCAAATTAGACAATCATAAATTTGTTGTTTTTCTACTTGTTCATCACATTTATTATTTTTCATGCCATGCTCATCTTCGCTTGCAAAGGAGGAACCCTATCAGTTGTTTACTCCTCCCCAATCCCTCCTCGTGAAGACGTATTTACGGCCCTGGATGTTACTAATGTTGAGATAACAGTAGTTCAGAAATTAATGAATATATTAGTGTATTTTCTTCAATCACTTTTAGTGAAACGTCTAAGATAAAACATAAAGATCTGTGATATCCATGAACATTTACAAGAATCTGAATTTGTTTGATTGCCAATGAACAATCTGAATTGGTTTGATTGTCAATGAACAATCTGAATTGGTTTGATTGTCTATTGTCCATCCTAATGGTGATAGCTGATTGTTTGCATTCACACTTGCCGTTAATCGTAGTGGTTGGAGCTGTTACGTTTATATCCAAGGCCAGATGTGATGCCTGAGTCATACTGAGTCCGTGTTTGTGGAGGGTGGTCGTGATGTTATCGATCCATCTCTTCCTTTGTCTTATCTTTGCTATGTATCCAGCTGATCGTATGTTATAAACTCTTAGTGGTAATTGGCGTGGTCCATTCTCATAAGTTTATCAAACCACTTTATCTGTTGACGTTCTATATATTCGATAAAAGGCATTATTCCTACTCTTTTTCTGATATCTTCGTTTCTTACTCTGTCCAGTTTGGTGATCATAGCTGCTTTTCTTAAACACTTCATCTCACATTTGATGATTTTTCTCTGCTGCGATGTTATTAAACGCCATGTTTGACACTGGTAACAAAATGTTGTTATGAAAATTGTAGATATTATCTGTCTCTTTATGTCCATATTGATCTTTGGCTGCAGGAGTAATGGTGAAAGTTGATATGTCACTTTATTTGTTTTCTGACATCGTGATTCTATTTCTCTGTCTAGTTTCCCATTATCTGAAAAATATTTCCTAAATATTTGAATTCTTTTGTTTGTTTCACTGCTGAATCGTCTATTGTGATATCTATTGTTGTTGGTGACTTGCTGATTTTCATAACTTCCGCCTTCTATATGTAGATTTTCATGTTATACTTCTTACAAGCTGTTGACAGTGCATCTATGTGGATTTGCATGCTTTCTACATCAATTTATAACATTGGCCTTGATCGTTGGAAAACAAAAGTTCATTGATTTCACTTGTGTTTTCATCTACTGGTTTAGTAATAGCTTTATAAAATATGGAATATTAGTATTTAAGGCAATATAATAGACACGGGAGTAACTTTAGTTACTAGTTACAATATTATAGACACGGGAGTAACATTAGTTACTAGTTACAATATAATAGACACGGGAGTAACATTAGTTACCAGTTACAATGTAATTAACACAGGAGTAACATTAGTTACTAGTTACAGTTGTATTACACACAGCAGAAACATTAGTTACTAGTTATTATTATTCATCGGGGGTTGTAGTCCACCTAAAATTAGGGTTAATGTTACCGCTCTGATATAACAAGATTGAACTCACATCCTGGTTGAAAGTAGCGTACATCACCAGAGTCGTACTTGTTAAATTTTAATTATAAAACGGGAGTAAAACAATTGGATTTTCTTGTTGATAGATACGGAGTACTCAGAAGAAAGCTCACACCGGGTACCCCCCCCCCCCCCCACTCAGGTTCCACCAATGAGACCCTTAATGAAAAGTCCCACAAAACCATGAATATTTTCTTTTAGGTAAACCTTTCTGAGGACATTTTGATTTACCCTCTTTTAGGTAAACCTTACTGAGGACATTTAGATTTAGCCTCTTTTAGGTAAATCTTACTGAGGACATTTTGATTTACCCTCTTTTAGGTAAACCTTACTGAGGACATTTTTATTTACCCTCTTTTAGGTAAACCTTACTGAGGACATTTTGATTTACCCTCTTTTAGGTAAACCTTACTGAGGACATTTAGATTTACCCTCTTTTATGTAAACCTTAATGAGGACATTTTGACTTACCCTCATGTTTTTAGAGGGTTGGAGTAGATACGGGATAACCCGAGTGAAATGAAGTAAATCCTCTACGCTTTTTTAAATTATATTGAAACGAGAACTTGCTGAAAGATTAAGATTTCGAAATATGCTCATGCTAAAGTCCGGGTCGTGATTTCTTGCTTGACACGACCGCTCCTCCAGTCGTGTGAGCTGTAAATGAGAGGTAAAGACATCAAGGAAGGGAACTGGTCACCCCACCTAATAGTTGCTGCGGTTTAGCGTATAAAGAATTATCTTCATCACCGACGGCAGATTGCTACTATTGGACCTACCTTTTAACTTGCATGCAATTTGGAGGCTATAGTGGGAGACGAACATTGTTTACAAAATTTCATCAACTCAACAAGAACAGTGTGCGTGTATGTTGTATAACCTGTCTGCCACACTTGGAACATGTAACATTTCATAGCCAATTTGTACAAGAAAATTTGTCTGAGCTGTACCATGACTTTGAGAAGAAAACAGATTTAGTTTCGTTAATTACATAAACTACTGGATCTTGATTAGACGGGGGGGGGGGGGTGAGGGGTTACCCGCTTTATTGGCTTGTTTCCTAGTTCTAAATATCATGCTCTGATTCCCTTTGACATAGGAAGAGGTTAACTCTCTTACACATGCATGCACACATACTCACACACCTACGCACACACACACGCAGACCCCACTCCTTATCTACGGGATAGTACTTGTCATAAAAATGGGATATATCTTGAAGTGGTGATTCATCTTTTTGCATTGTTTTCAAGAGGTCAAGAAGTCGATACCATTTGCATGTAATTTTTTTCCTGAAGATTACCGCAAGACGGTACGAGTTATTTGGATATTATCTTTTTGTGTTCCTCTACATTTGTTTTCGTTGATTCTTTTATTTATGCAATTCATCTTTTTGCATGGACTGCCCCTGGCTTTGTATCCATCGTGTCCGTATACCTTTACTATACACCTACACCTTTACTATACAGTGTATATTTTAATCCCGAATTAAAATGTCGGAATATTTTAATCATAAAATGGACCTGTGTTATTCCCCAAACGGACATGTGATAGCTCTGAAAAGGACTTATGCTTGTCCTTTATAGAAGTACAGTTGAATGAAACATGACTATTTTGCCTGATGTACTTTAATGAAAGAAATGAACTTTTTTTAAATGCACTATTTTGCACCCACATATATCAGCATCATCAAGTGCTGTCTCTGCAACGAAGGTTGACTGAAACAGACCTCCATTATCCACTGTCTCTTGTCTTGGTTTCGCACTCTGCTAGACTGTAACCTGTCCATCCCGTGATGTTACTCTCCCTTTTGTATTCCTGCCTACCTGTTTCTCACCACCCCTCGAATTTACCCTCAAGTGAGGTCTTCATCAAGGTGTCATGTCTTTAATAACAAAATATATTATTTGGTTGATCTTTATTTCCATTAATAGTTCTCTCTTCATACGAAGTGTTGTTAGAACTTCTTTGTTTATTTTCTTCTCCTTTCATTCTTACCATTCTTTTCACCATTCTTCTGTATATCCACATCTCAAAGGCATCAATTCTGTCTTCTAGATGTTTGGTGATATCTCATGCTTCCAAGCCATACATTAAAATACAGAATAGATCTAGTATTTTATAATTCTCATTTTTATCTTGTTTGTCATTTTTTAGATGTCAATATTTTCTCATTTCAGTGAAAGCACTTTTAGCTATTCCAATTCTTTTTTTTGAACTTCTGTTTCTCACCTACCGTCATTTGTGATTGTGTGTCTGAGACATTGATAATATTCATCTTGTTTAGTATCTCTCCCTATATTTTTATGTTTAGCACCTGTTCCTTTGTGATTGTGCTAAATATTAGTTGTTTTGTGTTGATGTTTATACCTAGTCCATATTCTTTACTTGATTTATCGACTTGATCTATTAGTCTTTCTATTTCTTGTTCACTTTCTGCTAAAAGGAAAATGTCATCTGCATATTGCAGGTTATTTATTATTTTCTCACTTATCGTGAGTCCTGGTATTTCTTCTATATATTTAAAAATATTCTCTGTGTAGATATTAAATAGGCTTGGTGATAAAATACATAATTATCTTACCCCTCTTTTTATCTCTATATATGGTGAGCATCTGTTTTCACACCTTATTGATGCAGTTTGTTCCCAATATACATTTCTTATCAGTCTGATGTCTTCTCCATGTATACCTATTTCTTAAAGACATTTAATTTTTCATGTTGGACTGTCAAAATATTGCTGTAGTCTATGAAGTAAACAGATATAATTTTTGGAATTCTATATATTTATCTATCTGTCTATATATTTGTCTGATGAATAGTCTAAAAATATGGCTTCTCTGGTTCCTTTGTTTTTCCTACAACCGAATTGCTCTTCACCGACTTCAATGTCTATCTTGTTTTAATTCTTTCATGCATTATCTTGAGTAGTATTATTCGGTTCTGTGACAGAGTGCGTTTGTGACGGCCAAGGTACAGAGTCGATCCCGCCACAGGCAATTGTGAATCCGGACCGTTCAGAAAGCAATGGCAAACTACTTAAGTATCTATATTGCCTATAGAATCACCACAACCAATAAATGCTGGGTTGATAGCTACATGATGAATAAGATATGCTACCAAATTTTTTTTAGTATTTTGGTTATGTGGCTCATCAAACTTATTGTTCCAATAATGTCATCAAAATAGTGACATATAGTCACAAACTAGTGACATATAGTCACAGACTAGTAACATATAGTCACAAACTAGTGACATATATATAGTCACTGTAAGTCCAAAGGGAACAATCTGCCATCGGGATGGAAATAACTCTTTTCATGTACTAAGCTGCAGAAACTATTAGGTAGGGTGGCCAGTTCCCTTCCTTGCTCTCTCCCCTAACTCATGCTCAAGGTATCTATTTACAGCTGGGCCGACTCAAGGAGCGGTCGTATCAGGCGAGAAAAAACGATTTTTGTCCGGACGTGGTTTCGAACCTGGCATAGTGTAATCCGGTGATAGTAAATTGACTCGGGACACCATGCTCTTCATAGTCACTGTAATATCTTAAAATATTCTATGGTAAAAGATTTTAATTTCTGTTATAAAATTTAATTATTATTTTAGCTAGTGTTATAAATTGCATTAAGAATTTGCGCATCAAAAACTAGATAATGCGAATATACATAGAAACAAAGAAGATGCAAGTTAGATTTGAGAACAAGGGAATATAAAGATAAGATCTATCAAAGGAGAACATAAAAGATGAGACAGATCTATCTAGAAAGATGATGCTGGTAATTATGCTGAAATATCCAGACTTGTGATTATCAGCGCTATCAGTTACAAGCTTTAATTTACGCTATTTCCATACGTGAGTCGTCAGATCAGAACAGATAAATAGCTGGTTCAGTCTCGCGAGGAAACGCATGATAGTACTAGTTTGTGGGCTATTACCTACACCAATACAGCCATCTTATGACCATCATTTTGTCATGTATCACACACTGCATATATTGATATAGGCTCACTTTAGAACTTCAGAGGCGGGTGTGTTTTTTTTGGAAATTGAGGATGCTCAAGAGTGAAGGTGATGGGAGTGCTTCTTGAGTACTGAGAACTGGAATGCTGTAGAAGTCTATTTCTTGTGGTTATATGAAAATATCACGTGATATTTGAATGTTTCCAGTCTGACATCATTCAGTGTTGTCTCCTATTTCTACACTAACTTCTGAAGCCAAACCAACAGTGTGCTTTGTCGTTGGTACAAGTAACGGTCATAATCGAGGAGATATATTATTATAGCAACACGCGTCCATATGTCAATATTAAATGATAGTATACATACAACGCCTCTATTTAAATCTCCCGATTTCTACGTTCTTGCCATGTGCTTATAACTTGCTAGTTTACCAAGTAGAAAGTGTTACATTTATCTGAAATTGCAGGAAGACGAATTTCTCTGACCTCAGCAAAAGATAGATTTGTTACTCGACAGCGAACTTATTAAACTTGGTCAAATGTCATTGTATGGCTTTCGACATAATTATGTTAGTTGATCTGTTTCCATGTACGAAATCCCACTTATTCTGTTGAAAAATTTTTTTAATACATTTTTGGTCTTCGATCCATCAGTCACTAAGCAACAGCTCTTGTTGATTATTTGGCATTAGAGGTAGAAGTGCTCTTCATTATGTGAAGTATTGGTGGAGGTATATTTGTGATAATTAAATCAGCTTGTCATGAAGAATTAAGAATATGTGCTATATTATAATTAAAATGTGGGAGCTCTATCTATCTATCTATCTATCTATCTATCTATCTATCTATCTATCTATCTATCTATCTATCTATCTATCTATCTATCTATCTATCTATCTATCTATCTATCTATCTATCTATCTATCTATCTAATCTAATCTAATCTAATCTAATCTAATCTAATCTAATCTAATCTAATCTAATCTAATCTAATCTAATCTAATCTAATCTAATCTAATCTAATCTAATCTAATCTAATCTAATCTAATCTAATCTAATCTAATCTAATCTAATCTAATCTAATCTAATCTAATCTAATCTAATCTAATCTAATCTAATCTAATCTAATCTAATCTAATCTAATCTAATCTAATCTAATCTAATCTAATCTAATCTAATCTAATCTAATCTAATCTAATCTAATCTAATCTAATCTAATCTAATCTAATCTAATCTAATCTAATCTAATCTAATCTAATCTAATCTAATCTAATCTAATCTAATCTAATCTAATCTAATCTAATCTAATCTAATCTAATCTAATCTAATCTAATCTAATCTAATCTAATCTAATCTAATCTAATCTAATCTAATCTAATCTAATCTAATCTAATCTAATCTAATCTAATCTAATCTAATCTAATCTAATCTAATCTAATCTAATCTAATCTAATCTAATCTAATCTAATCTAATCTAATCTAATCTAATCTAATCTAATCTAATCTAATCTAAATCTAAATCTAAATCTAAATCTAAATCTAATCTAATCTAAATCTAATCTAATCTAAATCTAGATCTAGATCTAGATCTAGATCTAAATCTAAATCTAAATCTAAATCTAAATCTAAATCTAAATCTAAATCTAAATCATCAAATCCAATCCAATCCAATCCAATCCAATCCAATCCAATCCAATCCTATCTGTCTGTCTGTCTGTCTGTCTGTCTGTCTGTCTGTCTGTCTGTCTGTCTGTCTGTCTGTCTGTCTGTCTGTCTGTCTGTCTGTCTGTCTGTCTGTCTGTCTGTCCGTCCGTCCGTCTGTCCGCCCGCCCGCGTGCCTGCCGCATGCCTGCCTGCCTGTCTGTCTGTCTGTCCCTCATAAGAGCATATGACACGATCAACTATCTCCATTCCCAACTTTACATATGATATCAATATCTATAATCTTCAAGTTATTATAAGTTTTTCCTATCGTCTCGTTCCTCTGGATATATATAAATATCTATGACAAACATTTCATTGCCTCTCACATAACCTCTTAGTTCACCATCCATAATTCGTATACATAATATATTGCTGATGTTACGGCTCTATCTATCATATTCTTAATTACTTCTTATCATTGTGTAAGCGATACAGCCATGTGTAATAGTAACGCCAGTTCCATTACATTTCTGGGAGGAAAAAAACTCAGATCCACGTTGTCATACTGTTACTCCTTATCATATAATATAATACCTGATCAACAACATTGTATTACAGAGTCTATTCATAGTCAACATACTATTCATAGTCAACATACTATTCATAGTCAACATACTATTCATAGTCAACATACTATTCATAGTCAACATACTATTCATAGTCAACATACTATTCATAGTCAACATACTATTCATAGTCAACATACTATTCATAGTCAACATACTATTCATAGTCAACATACTATTCATAGTCAGTTATTGGCTTTCTTGTTTTACATGTATCCATCTTAAATTATTGTTTTACATGTATCCAACAAAATAATAGACAAAAATTGGTACCACTTTAATACATTTATTTTCGTTTGTACTCATATTTATTCTGTGTTACCGCAGACCCCCTTCATTTTTCCAATGTGTATAATCTGACACTAATGTTATTTTTTCTCTCTTCTTGTTCGTTACTCCGTTTTCCCCTCCATCTTGTCATCCAACATTCTTAGTAGCATAGTCGTGTGGTTTGAAGATGCAACTAGGCACAGCTACCTATAAAAAAAACATTTTATTGTTTGGAACAGTTGAGGGATGAAGGAGAAGATGTAGTAAGAAGATCTTCGCTTAAGAATAGTAAGGAATGATCAGGATCTGATCTTTTTCAACAACGTCCTCGTGATCGAGAACAGCGGAATTTGTTAGTTCCTATGTTAACATAGTGACGACAATATAATCCTAACACGTTACAGATTTTATTATTAAACTGTTTATTAAGTTATTCATAGTACATCTGATGCCTCAGCAACAACGGCCATTACGATGATGACGATAATGATGATGGTGAACATGTTGGTGACCACGTTGATGTTGATTATAGTGATGATTACGATAATGATGTCCATGATTATTGATGATGCTGATAATTCTGTTGATGATGATGTCCATGATTATTGATGATGCTGATAATTCTGTTGATGATGATGTCCATGATTATTGATGATGCTGATAATTCTGTTGATGATGATGTCCATGATTATTGATGATTCTGATAATTCTGTTGATGATGATGTCCATGATTATTGATGATTCTGATAATTCTGTTGATGATGATGTCCATGATTATTGATGATGCTGATAATTCTGTTGATGATGATGTCCATGATTATTGATGATGCTGATAATTCTGTTGATGATGATGTCCATGATTATTGATGATGCTGATAATTCTGTTGATGATGATGTCCATGATTATTGATGATTCTGATAATTCTGTTGATGATGATGTCCATGATTATTGATGATTCTGATAATTCTGTTGATGATGATGTCCATGATTATTGATGATGCTGATAATTCTGTTGATGATGATGTCCATGATTATTGATGATGCTGATAATTCTGTTGATGATGATGTCCATGATTATTGATGATGCTGATAATTATGTTGATGATGGTTACCATGTTGATATTGATGATGTTGATGAACATGATGATGTTGATGATGATAATTATGATAATGATGATGATGATGTTTATGCTGATTATGAGGATGATAATGATGACAATACCACATTGTATTAACTAGCTCTATTATTTTCACTTGAGTCAACTTCAGATGTAAAAGCAAAAACTCATAAAAATATAACATTGCCATTTTTCAACATCTAATTCTAGCTCATCTTTCCCATGAGCAAAATCTTCATATGGAAACCATACAGCACTAGCCAAAACATAGAAATTTAATCAGAAGGCGCCAGTGACCGACCGATGTTCACCCTGACACATGATCTCCCAGAATGTAACACAATGTGGGAGTTTGTAGATTAGGGAATGGTGTTAAGAGAGGAACGCATAGTTATTTTGATGGCTCTCTGACGGTAGTAATAGCACCATGCAGCCCTGTCAGCATGAGAACCAGATGTCACTTAATCATGAAACCAGTATTCATATGAATCAAACACATCTGAATGTTCTTGTTCCCGAATTTCATGCCCAGGCTGGATAATCTGAACCGTAGGACGCAGATAAACAATATAGGAATAAGTCTGTGATAAGCTTGCTAACGTATTCTATTCTTCTTCTTTATCGTTCATTCTCAAACTCCCACTAGATCTCTCTTGCAGCAGGACAATGGTCAAACTTGATTTCCAGCAGGATGTAGTCCAGACAATGGAAATGCGTTGTGTCACCGTTTTATGTGCGTCAGTGGCCCGACACATCCATGTATTCTATTCAAGACGTAACTATAATCCAACCATTTTCTGAATGTAGTATTTTTCTAGGAAATAGAAAGCGTTCAGTAGGTTGTCATTGCTTTCTGAGCGGTCCATGCCAGATACGCTCGTCTGAGACGGAGACTGATATTCAAATAGATTTTATTACCTGTCTGAGTGAACCACGAAAAATGATATCTCTGTTGAGTATGTCCTTTCATCACAGTGTTCTTAATTGCAGTACTGATAAATACATTTCTCGATTATTCCATCTGCGATTCACAATTCATCTCCGATGTTCAGTTGTCAGGAACATTTATTATATTCAAACTCATATTGCTTCATTCAAACACAGTTTTAGTGGTCATACATCATAATGTAGAAAAGTAGATTTGCATTTGTTGTCGAAGAGCACAATATAAAACAATTAATGAGATCATTATCACTAACCTTCAAATAAACATTAAACATAAACCACAGCTCATTTGCATCTTTTAATATATGCTTTTAATATATATATATATATATATATATATATATATATATATATATATATATATATAGACATCGTAATCTGTACGAAAACGGGAGACAAAACATTGGACTTGTACAAAGAAAGTTGAGAACAAAATATATTCGTGGCACAGTCAACAGTTGTCGGATTAATAATTGTTGAAATCTCTCCAGTGCAAGATTAATTATTGTCATCATCGTGTCCTTTCATCTTCGCATATAGTAAGTAATACGCTAAGTATTACTACATTATTCAATAAATATTGATTATATTGACCCGTTGCCTCAGAATCATAAAAAGTCATTTCCTGGTGAGTCTGTTGGATAATTTGGCAATGATGTCAAAATTAAAGTTTGTATTGAAGATATATGTCATTATATATTCATAAATGTATGCCATAGCCGAAAAATATGATAATGATACCCCTTAAAAGATTTTATCATCCGAACTTCAAGAAATATATTTTGAATTGGAATGAAACTAATGAAGTCTAATCTATGTTCTTATAGTCTTAATCATTGAATTAAAGAGAATCTATGTTCTTAATCATTGAATTAAAGAGAATCTATGGTCTTAATCATTGAATTAAAGAGAATCTATGGTCTTAATCATTGAATTAAAGAGAATCTATGGCCTTAATCATTGAATTAAAGAGAATCTATGGTCTTAATAATTGAATTACAGAGAATCTATGGTATTAATCATTGAGCCGTGTGATCAGTGCACTAGATATCTAACTCTGTAATGTAAGGGCATAAGTTTCAGTTTAAGTTGTTTTTTAATATAGTGTACTTTGAATGATTACTAGACATACATGTGCATGTGTGTTGCCGTGGCCCGAAAGGGGAGCACAAAGAATACCAATACTATTTATAATTTTTGCATGTCGTAAGAGACGACTAATAGGTTTTGGAGTGAAGTTGTCTGCCTTATCTCATATAACGTCAAAATGACCCAGAAGCCAAGCTGAAGTTGGGTATGTCAGATAGATTAGTGACGAATATCTCAGCAAAGCTGTAAACCATGACACAACACATTCCGTTCTCCGGGCTTAATCCTACTAATCTGCAGGAGTTTGAGAGCGAACGCAGAAGAAGATATCGACACATCCTCGAAAAGAATGTACTCGAACAATTTTGATAAAGTCTAGTCGGCCATTGTAAAACTGACGGCATCCTAATTTGTGCATCGTTTATTATAGAAAAAAAAATACTAACCAATCACATCTTTCTTTGTGAACTTTAAGCAGTGTGGAAACAGAGACTGTTTTACTTAGAATATCTTACAAATTGAGAAGTGCAGTGCATATGCTTCAGTTGTCTATGATAACCTTAAACCTGAAAGATCGGAGCTTGAACCTTGAAACACTTCAGATTGTGTTTCTTAACACATATTTGATCTCTCTGGCGAGGGGTTAAGTTTCGTTTCTCGCACTATTACAACTGGCAGCTCACATGTAGGTCATCAAGGGTTATCGGATAGTGAGTGCCGTATGATATAATTGAAGAGCGTAGCCGAGTATCGCACATGCTTATCACTGCTATGTTCCAAAACAATTTATATGTAATCTAATAGGTTAAATAAACCAGTTTTAATCTTCATGGTTGATTAAATCATTTTAATCATTTTCTCTTTCGTATGATTCTTATAGAGAGATTCGTGCAACTTTTCTGTGCATGATTTTCGTTGTTAATATGGGTTATAATATTTTTATCTTGTTCTCTGTTATATCAAACAGCTGCTTTGATTGTATATTTATTTTACATTTAAAAACTTGGAATTTATTAAGCAAGGAATCTGTCTTTTATGTTGTATTTATGAGACCTAGAACATTCATTGAACACACAGCGGAGAATATGACTTAGAACACGTCTTATAGATTAAATCAGTGTTTCCCAACATGGGAAGGACAGTTTGATTATTCAGGGAGTGAAGGCAGGAGGGGGAGAAAATACATATGAATATAAAAAATATATTTTGTTAATATAATAAAATATGTTTATGACACATAGGGGGAGGGGACATCATTATTTTAGAAAGAATTAGGTGGGGGCATGGTACAAAAAGTTTGGGAAACACTGGACTATATGTTCTTAAGTTGGGCATTGTGTGCTCCCTCTCCCTACCCCCAAAGGGATTCGGAGGCAACATATGCAAAATATGGGATTGGTTTTGGCGCCCTTAACCAGGGCGGTCGTCCCCTAGTTCCTCCGCGGACAGTTCTAATCAGATGTCAGAAAACTTGTGTACACGTGTATTACCGCGTGTTTCTATTTCCTCCTTCTAATCTTCGAATCAATTATGTTTGCGCACTTCTTTCCGTAGTCCGTGTCAGAACGTCGATAGTTCAACATCTAAGCAGAACTACAAACAAGTAGCCTATCTGTCTAATTTGTAGTTGGAAATTTAGTTTGCATCTTTATTGTGTAAACATACTGTTGGGCCGGCACGGTGTGGTTCGGAGAGGTAGGAACTATTTGTTATAGCGGAAGAAACGTGACAAATGTGTACTTGTGTCGATTGGTGAAGACGTTTACGCGGATCTCATACGTGCTACTTTCGATTTCATAGTTAATTCAGTGAATGTGATGTCCGGTTTGAGGCTTACAGATTCCTGTATCTTGACCTACTCTAAAGCACACTCTAATCTTATTGTCTATTGACGTGATTGAGCGTGCAATGAAGTGATTGAGCGTGCAATGACGTGATTGAGCGTGCAATGAAGTGATTGAGCGTGCAATGACGTGATTGAGCGTGCAATTGTGCATATGTGCCCAATAATGGTTTAGCTACATCGACATAATTAATTATGATATATACAGGGTCTAACATGTTATTAGTCTGTCGTACTCTACGATGACAATACAAGTCAATGAAGATGATGATTTCTACGATGTGTCCGTCTGTGACTAATAAGTCATAGGCCTATTCATGCCTGCATTTTCATTAATTTTGGGATTTCTAATTTAATTTAATTTTGGAAAAACAGATGAGAGGTAGGCTAGGAGGAGGTATTTTATTATTTACACTCTGCTTCAGGGCCGTAGATACGTCTTCAATAAGGAAAAGGGGAGGTTACCTTAAAAAAATACACCACTCATCAATGTGTGTAATTCTATTTTTTTCCACGAGAAATTTGATAACTTTTTTTTGTGGAAACGTGTTACCCGAGAAAGGTGAGGGGGGGGGGGGTTTAATGTCCTCTCGTTAAGTTCATTGTTCTAAAAGTTGTTTTCTTATTTCCTAAGGTATAGGGGTTGTAAACCTCAAAACACCCCATCCTCTTTCCCTTTATCTACTACTTTGTTTGTTTCTTAGTAGTAACTATCACGTTCTGCTTCATAAGGAGGAGGGTTGAACCTCGCCAACCCACATCTTATATACGAAATTGCATAAAAACATGTAACCCCATCAAACCCATACCATATATACAACATTGTATACAAACATGTAACCCCATCAAACCCACATCTTATATACGACATTGTATACAAACATGTAACCCCATCAAACCCACATCTTATATACGACATTGTATACAAACATGTAACCCCATCAAACCCACATCTTATATACGACATTGCATACAAATATGTATCGTTCTGACATGTAACGTTTGACACACACACGAGTCCTACAAGCTGTTGAGATGGCCCCGTTATCTTTTATGATCTTTGTGTGCACATAATTTTCCACATGTTTGTATGCAATGTCGAATATAAGATGTGGGTTTGATGGGGTTAGATTTGTTTATGTTGTCATTGTCCTTGTCATTTCACTAAATACATTAGGTTATAAATTAGGTTAGATTTGATTCTTTTTTGTTTTTTTTTTTTGCAAACATTTATTATTTCTAGAAGTTACGAGGGAAATAACTCTTGTTTCTCCCTTGTTTTTTCCCCACTCATATGCCAAAGCTCTTCACACATCATAAAAGATAACGTTGACATCTCAACAGCATGCGTGACTCGTGCGTGTATCAAAGCTCTTAATGCATTAGTGCGAAATAGGTTTTATATTTAATCACCCTCCCTTCTTTCCACAACTCAACAGAACACATGCAGACTCAAGAGCTATTTCCCTTGTAACCCCTACAAATAATAAATGTTTGCAATAAACAAAAAATGAATCAAATCTAACCTAAATAACAGAATATGAAGAAATGCCAGTAAGATATTCTCCACATAGAGATAGCAGCGTACAATCTTATCTCTGTATATCCAATCCGTGTGACCATGCAATGGATCCCTGGATATATCGATATAGCAATGAACGAATTAGCGGAAAATAGACTTGTAAAAAGAGGTGCATCAAAACAACAAAAACAAAGACCTTGTAGTATGGGAACAATCAAAAAAAGATTCTCAGAAATAACACCAGAGAAGTTTGGCTGAACAGATGGGCAAGTGAGCTAACAGATCTAAATGCATTTTCATAGGACAGCAACAACATAAACAAACTCTGCAGGAGAAACCAATCATTTATCTTTCAGTTTTGAATATGCATGCAAGAGTTAAAAGCCATTTAAACCATATCAGACCCCAGTAACTACCAACTTGTAGACACTGCTCTCATCCCAACGAAAAAGTGTAAAACCTACTTATTTACTGCCCTTACCTTTCAACTGCCAAGAAAAAACTTCTACAGACACCCTTCACAGTCACTAACTTACTGTATCGATCACTAAGTCACCTTCCGAATACCTGCACTTTTTTTAAGAATGGCATTGTGCTGACAAGAGTGGCATTACTCATCAACATTTCAATATCGACAACAACAACAACGACGTACACTGTACGATTTTAACTTAATGATACACCGTACCATCGTATCTTACTATCGTACCTTACGTACACTGCACGAGTCAAGCTTGATGACACACCGTACCATCGTATCTTGATATCGTATCTTACGTACACTGCACGAGTCGAGTCAAATCTGATTATATACATTTCCATTTGTATTTTATTACAAGAGACATCTTAGCTAAGCTTGTAGTGACATGAATACCCGAAACGAGGCCTCCTATATTATGTATACTCATGCGTTCAGATATGACCACAATTAAATGGCGACCACTGTTTAAAGAATTGTGCTCACCAATAAGGATTTAATCCACTACACAACACTTTCTCACCAATGAGGGTTTAATCCACTACAAAACACTATCTCACCAATGAGCATTTAATCCACTACACAACACTATCTAGTCCGACACGACATTGCTCTCCAACCACCCAAGGACAGTGAATATAATTTTAATAAGAAAAACAGCGTGAGAGGGGATCATACAAATTCAGAAAATCAGAGTAACCATTACCAGATATACAGCATCGTGCGATATAACACACAGAAAATCAGAGTAACCATTACCAGATATACAGCATCGTGCGATATAACACACAGAAAATCAGAGTAACCATTGTCAGATATACAGCATCGTGCGATATAACACACAGAAAATCAGAGTAACCATTACCAGATATACAGCATCGTGCGATATAACACACAGAAAATCAGAGTAACCATTGTCAGATATACAGCATCGTGCGATATAACACACAGAAAATCAGAGTAACCATTACCAGATATACAGCATCGTGCGATATAACACACATAAAATCAGAGTAACCAGTGTCAGATATACAGCACCGTGCAATACTTATCAAACGCAGTTCAATCTCACACAGAAATTTAGTATTCAGATTCTCTTAATAGAGAACAGCTAGTGTGAATAACAATGTAACATAGGAATGCAATGAAGAGTGCGTTGTTATATGTCTCTAATTATATCATTATTGTCTGCACTGGGAGAATAAGAGCACTTGATTAATACATTATAACTGAGAAAATTGATAGAAGAAAAGGTAGAGATATGCACACTGAGTGGAGAGATAGATAGATAGATAGAAATACGTTCAAGGACAATTTAATGTGTGTGTTAGAATAGAAAAGAATTTATGGGAAAACATAAATAAATGAAAAAGTGTATTCCACGTTTGCAGCTCAAAATTTATAGATGCTGTTCAAAACTTGCAGCTTAAAACTCACAGATGCAGCCAAAACTCACAGATGCAGCTCAAAACTCACAGATGCAGCTCAAAACTCACAGATGCAGCTCAAAACTCACAGATGCAGCTCAAAACTCACAGATGCAACTTAAAACTCACAGATGCAGCCAAAACTCACAGATGCAGCCACACATATGATGCCATGCATAATTTTGGAGAAAGGACAAGACGATCATTTTTATAATTAATTCAGATCACAACAGACTCAAGCAACACATCTTTCCATGTGGTCAAGAAGGTTTGAAGTTGGTTATACCGATATGTAACTCTGAACAATCTGTACAAATCACATAACATATTTTACAGAACTGCACACTGTATCACACAGCAAGCATAAACTTATGGTCATCTGAAACAGTTCCGAATGATAAGCTCTATGGCTGTTTCGGGGCCGGCGACCGAGGTACAGTTCATTGTAGAAATCCAAAATAAAAATATGTAATTAGAGGATAAACAAAGAACTAAAAGACACACGCTTTCAACGTAATTATAGCCTTCTCTCTTCTTTATTTCTATCACTGATTAATTAGTTACGTGAACTCACGTGTTTGCACAAATAGTCAAGGCTTGTGTTTCACATGCCACGAGACTTTCTAAATTCTAGTCTATCTTAGTAACATGCTCTTTCATACGTAATTCTCCAGGTGGTACTGTATGTTCATATAAGCGATTAATTTCAGCCTTGTGAGACTTCTCGGTCCAGCTTGTTTTTATTTTAGTTTACTACTGATTGACACATGAAGTGAGCATGTCATTTATCTCTTATGAATATTGAATGGGGGGAAGCAAAGCTAGGCATTAGTCTTAAATATTCAATATATATATATACCAATGATATAATAGTTTGTAAATAGACATAAGTGTGTAAGACTTCACAAACTGTTATATCATTGGTACACTTGGGAGGCATTATTTCAGCGACAATACTCTGCAAGCTGTTACACTGTACCCTATTACACGGACACACCCAAAGATCTTCAAAGTGATAGGGCTAATGATGAACATATTTGTTATTTGAAAGTTATATGTCTTGTATATCTGATAGTTAAACATCTTATTTATTTTTATTCTCGCAGCTGTATGAAATTAATGATGATCCGAAAAGAAAGGAGTTTCTAGATGAACTGTTTGCATTCATGCAGAAGAGAGGTGAGTACAAACATAGAAACACAGAAACACGCATGCATATCCCGCAGAAACGAGGTGAGTACAAACATATAAAAACATAACAAATGAATGCATGTCCCGTTGACATGAGTCACCACTAAAAATATGTACTTCCCGTGTGTTGCCGGAACCTGAAAGGGTAAGCAAAAATATTGACATTTATTTACCTTTCGTGAATGTCGTAAGAGCGGCTATGGTAATTTTGGGGTTGAGTCTGTTGTTCCATCAAATTATAAGATCGAGGGGACATAGAAGTTATGATGAAATCGGATATATCAGACTGAAAAGTGCAGATATCGAAGCTAACTATAAGTCATTACACAACGATTTCCGTTCCTTGGACTATAGCCTGATAATGTGCGGGAGTTCGAACGAGCAGGAGCAGAAGAAGAATATGTGCACATAGACATAAACATTATATTCACTGATTCACTTCCCCTGCTGAAATTTCTCGTGCCATAATGGCATATTATTCAGCACCTTCTCTCGCCCGTGTGTTGCCGGGGCCCGAAAGGGGAGCAAAGAATAGCAATACTGTTTACCTTCCACGCATGTCGTAAAAGGCGACTAAGGAGGTTATGGGATGGAGTTGGCTGTCCCATCCCATTTAGGGTTAGTGACCCAAAGCCATGCTGAAGTCGGATGTGTCATACCGAAAGGCGCAGATATAGCAGCAATGCTGTAAACCATGACACGACGCATTCCGTTCTCCGGACTAGATCCTGCTAATCTGCAGGAGTTTGAGAACGAAGAAGAAGAAGAAGAAGCACCTTCTCTTTCTGTCGACCTATATATCCCTTCACAGAAATTTCCCTCGATGTCAAAATGTGCCCTAGTATATTTCCACTAAATGCAAAAAGATGATTGTTGTTTATATTTATCAATGTACCTTTTTTATGTAGTGGTAGTGTAGTGACTAAATCACCCTAATCCACTTACCAGATGACATGGGTGTCCAATCGATCCGCCACTCGGGTCTTGCAAACAAACAAAAAGCTTCCGTTATCCATCAAACAACTCACATTTTTTTACCAGTGCTCATGTTCTGAGACTATCGAGGAATATCACCAATAGGTGCCGAAGACGATACTAGCAAGGAGGTTAATGGTCATCCACGGCTAGACATCTTAGCACTTACAGAAGAGCCGTGTCTTATGACGCTGATACATAACTAAACTATCTTGCACCTGAAAAAAACCCCACAATCTCCGAAGAACAAACATTATGGTTTCTTCCATTGCAGAATTAGAACGCACTTTTATTCTAATAGTACGTCAGGTTAGCTATACTGTTTTCCTGACCTCTGGGGAAACAAACCAGAACTGCTTCGTTAATATCTTGGACACACATACCTTCTACAATTTGGTTCACAAGAGACTATGAGACTGAAAACACACGAAGTCTAAGTTTAAACCTACCATGTGGTATATTTAAAACATGTTACTCATTTCTATGATCATGTGCTGTAATATAATACACTTACCTTTAGAGTTGTTATTAGCGTAATATAACAAACAATAATAAACTATTTGGCGCAGATGGAGAATGTCGTAGGGATATCGCGAAACATCGCTGTAAAACACCCGTGTCTATAATTACCATCGTTCGATTACAACCAATAATTGATGCATCTCAACCGACAATGTTGACGTATGTCGTTTATCAGATAGCTAGGGAAAGATAAGGTTACCAGTATAAGGAGCAGGCAGAACTTTACCTGATGTGAAGGTAGCGTTTTCATTTGATACATGGTCTGTTTTGTTGGTAAACCGTTCATCATGTGACTTGCTTTTTTAAAATCCGATTCAAATCAACAAGAAGGCGCGTGATTTGAATATATTTTACCCATGTTAAGCTGATTTATTACAAATTATGAAACATGATTATGATGTTCCGCGTTCGTAAGCGAAGATGAGCATGGCATGAAAAACAATAAATGTGATGAGCAAGTAGAAAAACAATAAAACATTTCTAATTGTCTAATTGAGTTTGTGAGTTCGCAGATGCCCGATGAGTCCAATTCGTGCCAGTAACGCTCTATTGCAGTGCATGCGGGAGTGAAGAGGGTGCGGGATAGGAGAGTTTTCAGTTTTGTTCTTCCACTTCTGTCGCTTGTAAATTGCCCATAGTGTTCTTTATTTTTCAAATTTAGTGATGCAACAGTGATCTGGGTGCACCAAACTGAGCTATCAAGGGCTTTAGTCTCCCAGAAGCTAGGATCGATGCTGCAATGCTTGAGAACGTTTATTAGGTGATCATTGAAGCATTTTTTTCTGCCCTTCGCTTGGACGTGGTAGTATGAAACATATGGGGAGAGCGGTGGCCTAGTTGATAATGTGCTTGCTTGCTGTTACAGCGTGCCAGATTCGAAACCACATCCGGACAAATAACAAATCCTGGTTGCGATTTTTCGCTTGATACGACAACTTCTCCAGTTGACTCAGCTGTAAATGAGTACCTGACGCATGGGTTAGGGGACGTAAAGACAGCAAGGAAGGGAACTGGCCACCCCATCTAATAGTTGCTGCGGCTTAGTACATGACGTGTTATCTTAATCCCCGACCGCGGATTGCTACCATGGGACATACCTTTACCTTTTATGAAACATATGGAATGGTTAGAACACGGGCTGGCTTCCAAACCCATGAGTGGGTTGCATCCCCAAATATGATTGCGAAAGGTTTTCTGTGGTGTAGCAATGTGAATCAACACATTGAAACAATTACTGATTTTCAAGAATTTGTGTTATCTGAGTCCTACGTAAATGTATTCTTCTCTCTCTCTCTCTCTCTCTCTCTCTCTCTCTCTCTTCAACGCTATGTCATTTTAAAACCAAAACAAGAAACAAATTAATTGTTGAGAATAACATAAAATTAGCTTTTCGCTCTGAAAGTCCATAAATCACGTCAACAATTACCAGAGAGAAGCGGGAAGGCTGACAAAAGTTGACCTCAACAATAATGACTTTTATATACTAATATTAAATTCGTTGCATTTGAAACAAATTATCTTAAAATGTGAAACAGTTTAAGTAGTTTTTGTTTTCGCACTTTTCCTGCACATGTTTTTATTGGGGGAGGATGGGGAGGGGGATTATTGTGACATAATTAAGCAAGGATGTTTCCCCTGTCCTGAATTATTAGCAGTTGTTGTCAAGGGGAGGAGAGGGGTTCAAAAATTGCCACATAATTTGTTGACATAATTTAACTCACTCGCAAATTTGTAAGCTTAACAATTAATAATTTCAATCATCGTATGACGTGTGTCGTGAATTAAAGTACTATTCGGGGAACTAGCAGAAAGCCATCCAGCCTTCGGTAGACCAATGCTGAGGTGTAAAAACATCTGCAAATCCTCAATGAAAGGCTTCCACATAGAATACAAAAACTGGGAAAATACGGCCGAAACTCGGGATGTCTAAAGACAGAACCTGCATGCGGGAACAGCATTATTCAGAAATAATATGTTTAAAGATATTTATGAAACAAAAAAGAGAAAGACGCAAGCAAAAATCTACCGTTTTTAAAAATGATTTTATCTCTTGAAAAGTCACATTCCTGAGAAAATATTCAACTGATTGCTTCTTCTTATTGCTAAATGACATATTAAAATAATAGTGAAACATATTATGCGGCAAAATGTATTTTCGATGTCTAATATTTAACATATTAAAACTTTTTTTCCCTTCAACATGAGGGTCTCGTTCAGGCCGTCCATACGAGAAATATGGATAGGAAAATATATTTCAAACGACCAGCTATTCTATCCAATTTTTTTTTAGATATAGAATGTTTGAAGTTTTATAATATCTGCAAAGATAGTTTCAGAACTTCAAAAAACAAAAACATATTTATTTCTTAATTTAATTTGCTGATTTACTGATTTCCCAACGAAAACAGAATGTGAAAACAAACGAAAAATCGACGTTTCTACACAAAAAGACATTATCGCTAAACAAACGTAGTGTGATACTTAAAAACCACACTATTTTATTAATTCAACATGATATAATAAATTGTTCGAATACCGGAAGGAGACCAATGATAAATGGTATTCTTAAAAACGGCTTTTATGAAACAGAAGAAACATTAGATAACTGAACTCAACAAGAAATTGACAAGAAAGACTGAATATATATAAATGTCTTGTTCAGTTCTGTATGACTACAGAAACTGAAGAATGCAGAAAAAAAGAAAACAGGAAACGCATATTTTTCTACGTGGATCGTAAGAAAGAATAAATAAGATGCAAATAGTTAACAATTAGAGGACATAATTGATATCATTGAGATGTGGGAATATAGCAGAATAGAGAAAACTTCATGAAAGCAAAGAAAACCAACAAAGAAGTTCTGACACCACTGCGTGTGAAAAAAGAACTTTCAAAAAGGAAATTAAAAAAAACTAATAAATTATTTTGGACATACTCAAAGAAATGACACCTTTTGAAGACCTTACTTGAAGGTAGAGTTGAGAGGAGGCGAGCGAGATGTAAGGAAAAGATGCAAGTGGGAGTGAATTATCACGAGAAGGACATGTTACAGTTTGGTTTTTTAAGAGTGCACCACCAAAGTAAGAAACATGATTTTGTAGGTCCGTTTCAGCCAACCTTCGCTGCGGAGACGGTACATGACGATGATGATGACAAGTTACGATATTATTCTCTTTTTTTTCTGTTTATAGTTTAATGTGATAAATGCATTTTTTAACTGGAAAACATTCTTAAAATTTATGAAATAATAAATGAATGTTTGTGTCGTTTAGTATATGATTATTTATCAGTTGTGACTTGTTTCTTCTTTATTTTATTTTCGCTTTATACCCGTTTGTGGCTTGCAGCGTCAGTGATGGAAGAGTTCTCTTGACATGGCGATTTTGTGTGCTTCATATATGTTTGTTTTCGTTAACTCTTTTATTTCTGTAATCCATCGTTTGCATGGTCTGCCCCTGGCTTTGTATCCATCGCGTCTGTATAGTAATCTTTAAACAGATTAATCTGAGGAACAATGTCTGATGGTAGTCTCGAAGCGTTTGAAAATCACTTAATTTGTTGTCTTCTGATGTAATCCAGGATTGGCATTGTGTTTGTTAGTCTTCGGCTCTTGTCATTTGTGAATATGTCTCTTATTGTTACTTCGAGGATTCTACGTAGATAAATCATTTCTGTTGAAACAAATTTTCTTTTAACTTCTGTTCTTAAAGTCACGTTTGCCATTGGTAGCATAGTGATGGTATGATGATCCTTTTATATATTGCAGTTTTGGTGTTCATGTTCACATTTTATATTATTATTCATCAGTTGTGACTTGTTTATAACATAATGATTTATCAAGATCAAGAGACACAGATTTTTTTATATTACATGCCCCATTTCTTTCACGACGTTGTTCAAATTCGTCAATTTTCACTCACTAGTTTACATGCGTCAATTTGTAAAAGGCATAGAGGATTGATTTCACTGTAAGCTGGTTACCCATATATGTACTACGTACCTCTCAACGAATAGGTATTTCGCCTGTCGACAGTACCACTAATAGCAACGGATTCGTCATGAGCTAAATTTCACTCTTTTCTCAAATATCAACCATCGAGCATGTGGTTGTGTCTGTGTTTCTCACCAAATGGCTCACTAGATAAACCAACCATGCAACAGAAAACCATAGTAGATGACATGCTTTTATATTGAGGTTATCTTCTTATAGAAGCTTCATGGCACGTAAGCTATACAATCCCGTAGTCGTAACCTTCGATAACAGTTACCATGTTGTTCCGAAAGACCCACGTTGTGCTTGAACTAGTTACGGGCACGGCGTGGGTGGGCGAAACAACAAAGAAACCTGTCGCAAGGGCCAGAGTTGTACCCTGATGTCGACGTCTGTTTCGGCGGCATTGGACTGGAAACACCATCGAGTCGAATGGTTGCTGGAACAGAGGACGGAGCACTTATGGGAATGCCCCACGTGCTGTGAGGCCAGTTTTCTAATCAAGAATCGAGAAGATATCAACACCTGTACGTAAGTAAAAGTAAAGATAACACATAGCATTTAACTGACGCAGGGGTGTGATATGTTAGAGATCTCACATTTACGCTGCTCTGCTATATGAGGGCGGTAGCCATCTCCTCTCCCTCGGAGTCTTTACTTCCCGGACTGATTCTGTATTCAATTAAGCTAAGTCGACCCAGGAAACATTTCGGTCTGACAAATATTTCCTCCTCAACTGGGGAATGAACCACTCATATGCGAAACCACTGCGCTACGCGGCCCACCATCAACACGTGTACTAACATTCAGTTCAATAAAACAAACAATGTTCCTATGGACATGTGTAGCTTCATTTTATAACATATATTTCCTGGAATAATTAATGTTGATTGAATTCCTTAAAATTGATAAACATTTATTACATTTTATTTGATAATCATCACCAAGTGCCATGCCGGCTGGCGTAGGCGGTCATGGCTCTCCACAACTTTCTCTCTCCACAGTATTATGTATCAAGGTCTGTGTTGTTTCCTTGCCGTACCAGGTTGTCAAACTGTCTAATATTTTCTCACGTTGTCGCCCTATGTCTCTGTTGCCTTCAATTTTGCCTGTTGTGACTATATTTTATTTGATAGGGTTGTTTTATTGTTAGCACTTGCGTGTAATGCGTCATTTATAATGAGGCAATGCACCATCATTGGCGCATGCGTTATGGGTTGGTCACGCCTGATCTAGGCTTTAAAAAAAAAGTTAATGAACGTAGCAGTGTAGAAAATGAAAGAGTTTTTCTTAAAACAAACTCCTCACGTCTTTTCAGATCACCTTTTATAGGAAAGAAAACCACTGCATTGCGTTGAAATACTAGGAGATGAGGAGATTGGTTAGTTCTTAGTTTGTTTCTAAATCATCCTGGTAGTGAACCTCATGTTCCATATTTTTATATGGCTGTGGTTTCAAATCCCTCACCCCTAGCTTACCCCCTCCCCGTATCTACGATCTTGATAGAACGTGACGTCACTGAACATACCAGAAACATTGTTGAATAAAGATATCGGCCTCCAAAGAGAAAGAAAAAAAAGATTTACCTTCATTTCAGATCTTGTAAAATGCAGCCTTTAACGACTTATGTTTTAGTTAACTTTTACCATTTCCACCCCGACGTTGAAACCTAACACCCAGCTAATGGTTACCAAACAATTCGCAATGTCAACGACGTTCATGTTTTCATTTGGCTCGAGCTGCAAACTTGAGCAGTGTAGTTCTTGTTATTCTATTCACGACAAAACCAGCTCTGGTTATGTATCATTCAACTAGAAAGCATCATCAGCAAACATGGACTGTACCCAAAAAGATCGTCGGTTCTTTCATGTGAGATTTTGTATCAGTTGTTAACCCTTCCCTATGTTACTGTAAAAATAAATGACGAAAAGTTTCATAGGAGATTTTCTGGCTTGTTTTGAGACTGACAAAACTGAACATTCAGCTAGATATTGCACAATGGATGGCGTTGAGACACAGGGCATAAGTCCATGAACCGCTGAATTAGCAAACAACCAACACGCATCCAGTTCTACTGGTTTTATGTTGCATTGTTTGGTGCAATTATCAATCTTAATCGCCGCTGTTTTTAACTCTTTTATCTTAACAAGCTACTAATACCTCTATTTAGACAGCCAGTAAGGCCATGTATTTTGGTTCAGTTTTGGAAATGATGCAATGAAAGGGACATTTAAATATTACTAAATAGCAGGATGAAAAGGCATTATGTATTCCTCAAGCATGATGTATTCCTCAAGCATCATGTATTCCTCAAGCATGATGTATTCCTCAAGCATGATGTATTTCTCAAGCATGATGTATTCCTCAAGCATCATGTATTTTTCAAGCTTCATGTATCCCTCAGTCAGGAAAGAAATCGATTGATCTTATATCCGATGCACATGATAATGAAATAATCTATTTAGCTGTGAGCGGGTAGCTCTTGACACATGATGATGATGAACTAATCCATTTAACCGTGAGCAGGGAGCTCTGAACAGCCCATAATCTTTCAGACAAAATTACAGGTTCTTTTCAGTTGTTAACTAGTGGTGACACCCAGACTTGTGTACGATTGTCTCGGTTGTTAACTGAGGGTGACACCCGTACTCGTGCAAGGTTGTTTCAAGGACAGAGTTACAAAAGGGAGGATTTGGGTGCATATTTAGTCCACATATGAGACATTCAAGTAATTATTGTTTTATGTTTATTATTTATCATCAAATGTGATTTTTTAATATTTATTAGTTATATTATTAATCAGTGACAGTTATACATTATTATAGGTGTTATTACGCCAGTATCGCAGGATTATCGCGTCCTGCCAGGAGCACAGCACACTCCTAGGTCAACTAGCTCATGGTGCTCTCAGATTTGTTGACTTAACCGCAGTGATGACATCTCTAGCATTCCCCTTCATCTATGAGTCTGTCACAGAAAGACAAAGATACAATGTCCGTTGGCCTGTATATATTTGTTATTCATGGAAATTATTTCATAGAAGACAAACGTAAGAGACTGAGGCAAAGATATAATATTGATAATTAAAACATACCACTACAGACTGCTGGGTCACTTTTACCGATTGAGGATCTCATACATAGATGAATGTCCATGTGGATTCGGAACCCAGACTCATGACCACATATTTCAGGATTACACAACATACAACAGCAGACCTGGCCACATGATGCGAATTTGAAGCAAAAGCTATGGGGTTTTTCTTCTCTGACCTGGAGAAGACATCGGACTTCGACCTGACGACAGGCTTGATAATATAACATGATCGCAGATGCTGAAGAAGAAGGTGATTTAAAATTTTTTTTATTGAAGTAATTTATGAACGGCGCATGCGCAAAATAACGCCCTGTCTGGCTTTAAAAAAAATATTTTAAATATTTCAGTACTTCTATATATTTGTATTTTGTTTCGTTACTTTTGTCTGTTGCGCTTTATTGAATTTCTTTCTTTCTTTAATTATCCATGTCTGATTCAAAACTGTACATTTAGACCACACCTAATAAATGTTGCTCATCCTTCATGGAGGCTTAGAGACTGTTCTATCACTTTACTTCGTGATCTGAAGTGCATTAGAAAACAATTTACAATTATGGACAAAAATAATCAATCGGTAATCTTCAGTTTGCACACCCAAGCTGCTGAGGAAAAAAAAAGAATTAGCAGTGCGGGAGTGTGAACGACTCTAGTGATAAACTCATGCAGTGAAAACATAAAACATCCTTACCTGAGTTTACAGCTGCTGCAATAGCATTTGGTAAAAGTATTAGAAATTTATAAAGGTAAAAAAATAATTAATAATGTACAAGAACTTAGAGGGAAATATAGTATAGATAAGATAGATTATTTTATGTTTTAACGAAGACGTTTCAATATATATATATATATATAATTTGGTTATAGTGATCTTCAAGACCGTATAAATACTTCAGTAGTTAACCATTGCTTTCTAAATGGTCCGAACGTACAATTGCTTCTGGCGGGATTCGAACCACGTACCTTGGCCGTCACATATGCGTACTCTACCACGTCTACACAGAGCTATGTATGTATATATGCATATGCTATTCGTGCATCTCAAGTGATGATTTGTTAACTACATTTTACAATTTCACTAATGTATTTCTTTGTTTACGAATGTGTAAGTAATGCCTGGTGTAGATGGTTGATAAGTCTGATGCTGGTTTCAACGGTATTACACAGGTTGGGCTAGGGTTTATCACTTCAAATAGTGTGCACTCTTCAGATCTGGTGTATTTCATATTCCTTCATGAGATGCTGCATCTATTTCAACTACAAAGGGGTCTATATCTGAGCTTTTCCTGCATCTTTCCATGCGGAAGGTAGTTATATAGTAAGTACACTAAGTCACGGTATAGCATGGATACTTTTCTATTTATGGGTTACTATTTTAAAATATGTTGCAGGGAACGAGAGATATCTAATAGGACATCTGAAGTAGAAAATAAATGCAAACCTAAATCTGAACTATTATCACTGAGATGGGTGGAGCAGCCGTCTTCGCACTCACCGTTAATCAACGTCCAATTATGCAGTGATAGCATGTATGCCTGATTTTGGGCTCTTCCGTGGAATAATCGCGTCGTGCACAGAGCTGTTTTTTTCACAACACTGACGGGTGTCACCAGTTCATAGCCCGACCATCGCTACACGTTGGGGGTTCATGATCCAGGCTAGAACTGATTTGCTTCCCGAAGTGAGATGGGCTATTCTGAATTCTCTGATCGTTGCACCAAAAAGGGACACGTAACTGTACAGATGAAATACTGTGGAACTTCCACAAGAGAGGGAAATATGTCTATATTGGCCGACCATCTACTGAGCACAAAATCTGTCAATATTGGCCGACCGTCAACTGAGTACCTAAGCTGTCTATATTGGTCGACCATCTACTGAGTACAAAATCTGTTTATATTGAACGACCATCTACTGAGTATTTACTGTTACAAAATGTTTGATCTGATAGACCAGTATTGAGACATTTATTGACAGATATGATTGCAAACTGCTTGGCAGGAGCGCAGCATGTTGCTGGAAGGGTGACAAGATATAAAACACATATAATTAATAACTTCTTGGTAAGAGACTACTTTCTGGAGCAGTGCACACCGCTGAGATGTGGAATATTCTGAGTGTAAAATAAAGCTCTAGAGAAACCACATCATTGCAAGCCACCGCCACTGAGACTTGTAGTATTCTGAATGTAAAATAAAGCTCTGGAGAAACCACATCAATGCACACCTCTGAGATGTGGAGTATTGTGAGTGTACAATAAAGCTGTGGAGAAACCCCCATATTGCATATAGGAAGTTAGATCTAAACGCTCGAAGTTCCAGGGGGTCGAAACAATAACAGACATATCATTATTTTTGCCCAAAAAATGTGTGACTGAACGAGAATAGTATTAGTACTACGGATATCAGTTTTGTAAAGGCAGTAGTAACTAGAATTATGTCTTCTGTTATCACACCTTCTGTTTTCTGTGCTGCTAATTATTTCCAAAACCAATAGACTCCCATTCCACAATGTGAAGCTGCCCAACATCTCTTTTTTTTGTCTTCCGCTTTCCCCATTATTCTTCGGCTAACCTGTTGCCACGACGTGTTCTATCTCCTCTTAGGAAGTTAGCAGTAAACAGATATAAAATTGAGACATGGGAGTCAAACGTGAACAGCAACTAAGGCAAATAATAATAATATAAACATAAGTATAGTAACATTGTTAACCGACAAGCACCAAGAGAATTAACTAAACTGATTTCACGTGTGATTAATATTACAAATAATCGAGTTCAATAATACAAAGTTTACACATACTCATACATCCAAATTAGATTATTCTATTTTATTTTCCTATACACATACTCATACATATAAACTAGGTTATTCTATTTTATTCTCCTAATTTCGTGAATTTCACTGCAGATGTGATAATAGTATCTAATCAAATGACTTTTGGAACATGCAGGTGGTAAACACCTGGAACGTGAGACATGTACACAGAAGACAGTAAAAAAAGCCGTGTCATGGTTGGTTGCTGATCTTGCGGTCAATGGGTTCATGTCATTTGACCACTAAAATGTAAGATGTAAACTTCTTGGTAAGAGACTACTTTCCTGGAGCATTGACCCAATGCCATTATGCCAGTAAAATGGCATTATATTGCTGGGAAGTCTGTGGATTTTCAGCCAACCCCGGGTCAGAGCCGGAGAATAACTATTACACTACCAGGAAGGTAGGTTTCAACCTATGTACTGCTCCGAGCCACTGCAGCCAGATATGGTTTTCTGTGCTCATTCTTCGCCACCAATTGACTACTGGTTATGCCGAACTTCTCTATGCTCCAGGCATGCAACCAAATGTTCAAGTCAAAAGGATTATCACGTTCTGAGTCACTGTGCCTCTATGGTGGACCTCAACCATAGGAAAAAACTGTGCTAGCTGTTTCCTCCTCCCCAGTGCTGCGCAGTACATCTCTGGCTCCCTCTCAACCACAGAGGGTGCATACATATATAAAAATAACAAAGCATAAAACATTTTGAAACAACAAAATAAAAGCACAAGAAGTATAATTGTATAGACGACGTGCCATGAAACTTCTATAAGAAGATAACCTCAATATAACAGGATGTCATCTACTAAGGTTTTCTTTTGCATGGGTGGTTTGTCTAGTGGGCCGTTGGTGAGATCCACAGACGCAACCGCATGCGTAGGAGTGTCCATCAAAAAAAGCAAAACCTAAGTTATATGATTGAAGCCATGATGACGGAAGGCAGTGCGTGAATCAATATTATTCAAAAAATGATTGTTCTATACGTTGACACGCGTGGATGTCAGTCGTATCAGGAGAAAAATGAAAGGTGAAAATCCACAGAGTAGTGCAATGGTTGTGTTGGAGTATCTCAAGCTTGTCTACATTTTACCGCACCATCGTCTTGTTCCTCGTCTATCTGGAATCTCTTATAGATGACAAATCACCTCACATGAGAACCAAACTAAACACCATAGCAAGCAAAACAAGTAAAACTGTACAGCTGTTTCTGCTATCACGCTGTTGTCTGTAGGAAAATTAATGGACGGATGAGCAGGTCAAAAAGGGAGGAGAAAGTGCATGCAGGAAGACAATGAAGTCTCATATCACACAAGGAAAGAAAATTGATATCAACAATATTAGAAGTAAAAATAACACAACAAAAGATGCCTGCCAGTACCTAAATCGGCTGGGACAGGTCACCATACTTCGCCTGAAGACAGGTCACAACAGACTGAGTAAACTCATGCAAACGATGCGACTATCATCTACATCGCTGTGCAATTGTTGAACAGATTAACAGACCCCTGAACATATCCAGCAGGGCTTTTGCCGGTATGTGCAATCAAAAGACAGAAAGATATGCTGGCCCAACGGATCAACCCATGAATAAAAGATATTGTATCTCTCTTTGTTGTATCTCTCTCTCTCTCTCTCTCTCTTTCTGTTTAGCGTATATGCTATCTCTCATTTTTAGTGTCTCTCTTTATTTTAGGTATCTCTTTGTTTATATCTTTCTTTGTTTCGAGTGTTTATTGCATGTCTATGTCTTTTGTCTAACATTTTGTCTTTGTTTCATGTGTTTCTTGTTTCGTGTGTTTCTGTTCAGTGTCTATCTTTGTTTAGTTTCTCTCTTTGTTTAGCGTATCTCTTTGCTTTATTTCTCTCTTTGTTTTGTGTCTGTATATGTTTAGTGCCTCTGTTTTGTGTCTCTCTTTATTTAGTGTCTCTCCTCATTTATTATCTCTTTGTGTTGAGTGTATTTCAATGTTTAATGCCTCTATTTCTTTAGGCTCTCATTGTTTAGTGTCTCTTTTTGCTGAGTGTCATATTGTTTTGTATATCTCATGGTTTAGTATATCTGTTTGTTTATTGTTTCTTTGTTTAGTGTCTCTCCTTATTTAGTATCTCTTTGTTTAGTGTATATCTTTGTTTCATGTCTCTTTGATTAGTGTCTCTTTTTTGTTTCGTATCTCTTTGTTCAGGGTCTCTCTTTATTTTGTGTCTCTATGTTTAGTGTCACTCTTTGTTTTGTGTCTCCTTGTTTTGTGACTCTTTGTTTAGTGTCTATCTTTATTTAACATGAGGAACCTACTAACATCCACATACAATGATAATTTCCAGGTCATATTTCTGACTTATGGTTTCAAGCATTAAGATTATGAACATCGCATGTGTTAATCACACATAGCATTGAAATTATTCCCCCCCCTCCCCTCCCAATGCAGATCTTTCCACATTACCCTTATATGTGTGTGTGCACGCGCACTTGTTTGCATGTGTTCACGTTGTGACCCAATGTGCATCATACTTTAAAAAAAAACTTTTATTATATTATTATCCGGTACTTCCATTTGTTTTTCATTCGAGAATCTCCGTGTCTTATTCCTGAAACTGTTCGAATTGTGCTCAAGGTGTCATTGGTTCAAATCCGGCTCCGTACGTCTTGTATACGGTGGTGTTCGGATATCTCTGATGATACTTGCTTGAAGCTACGTAGTTACGTGCTATGAGCGCCACTTTACTCAGGCGGCGTGCCATTTCCTTGAAAGGGACAGTACAAGTGAAGAAACTCAAATACAATAAAGTCAAACCGCTACGTCTCTAAGCTCTTGTTTCAATAGCATACAATAATTCATCGAGAACATGACACTGGATTTTTAATATATGTTCTGTTTATATAGTATTTCTGCATTGCCTTATTTTGTTGGAGATAAATTTAACATTCGTTCTTTTTTCATTTCTAGCTTACTTTTCACATCTTATTTCTAATAAAACTCTAGAGAAATGAATCACTAGTCTTAGTCTTCAGAGCTACATAATTGAATTTTTGTTGGTATAAAAGAACGCTTATAAAATAAACAGAACACATTTCAAGTTCCATGTTACTATAATGATGTCTTTCGAGGAATGTAGCTATAATGATGAATACAGCTGTTGCTCGAGACATCCCACTCATGGAAAAGCTATTAAGCCAGATTAATCTTGAAGGAAACGAGTTGAAACATTAATAAAGCACGCTATTCTTAAAACTAGCGGTAGATTCTAAAATGGAGTGGGGAAAAAGTGAATGATGGTGGCATGTTGGATTTGTAGCGCACTTGAAGTGAGAATATACTTGAGTCATTGAGAACCACATCTCAGACACACGCGCATTTATGCAAATTAAGATTACTATCATGGTTATATTAATATTATAATGTGGTGTCGACTATTTTTTCCCCCTCTAAATGTTGGGAAAATAACACGCATGCGAAAAGGATGAATCAAGAAGTGTTACGAAGACGGTTACACTTGACGTTTTAGAAAACACCCCAGATTCCCTCGAGTAAAAAACCCAGCAACCAGACGCCTACCAGACACCTCAGATCTAGAGGAAAAAATCCCAGCCGTGCCATCACTTGTTACAAACATTTAAAAATAAACGTCGGTTGGCGCCTAAACTACACCATAACATGGAAACTACAATTGTTTTTGGCAGTATAGATATAACAGCCAGAAAGATATAACAGATTGAGAGATATAACAGATTGAGAGATATAACATTGAGAGATATAGCAGATTGAGAGCTGTACAAATTAAGTGATATAAAATATTGAGGGATATAACAGATTGAGAGATATAACAGATTGAGAGATATAACAGATTGAGAGATATAACAGATTGAGAGATATAACAGATTGAGAGATATAACAGATTGAGAGATATAACAGATTGAGAGATATAACAGTTTGAGGGAACAAACTCCTGCATCTCAGAGGGGGATTATGTGTGTATATCTGAGACATATCTGAGACATATCTTAGACATATCTGAGACATATCTGAGACATATTTTTGACATCTCTCATGGATTTTGGATAGGATTGTCTGTCACATTTCATATAGGGTCAGTAACCCTCAGAAGCCACGCTGAATTCGGGCATGTCAGGTCGAAAGGCACAAATATCGCGGCTAAACTGTAAACCAGGACATAATACAATCCCTTTTCCGGACTACATCCAGCTAGCCTGCAGGAATTGAAGAATGCCCGCATATGAAGAAGAAATAATTACGTCTGTGCAATATTGATGTTATTAGCATGACATGTAAATAAATCGGATATTCACATATTTAGTCTTGTCATGATGTCAGTTCGGACGGTTTAATAGAAATATGTTTACTACATCTTGACAACGTGTTAAAGACCTTACTTGAGAGTAAAGTTGAAGGGACGCGAGCAAGAGGTAAGCAGAAATACAAGTGGAAGAATAACATCAAAAGATGGACAGGTTACAGTCTAGCAGAGTGCACCACAAAAATACGAGACAGGGAGGTCACTTACAGCCAAACTTCGTTCCGGAGACGGCACTTGATGATGATGGTTACGTCATCTACTTGTTTAATTCTCTGTTTCTGTTTGTTATTTTCAACAGTATCTTCAGCACTATCATGAGTCGTTCTTTGTTTTAATAGTTAAACCCAAAAAAAAACAGAATCTTGGTTCATTTTGATCAGTCCCCTCTTACACCGTTCTCTTTCAAGTGGGTCTGGACCATCACAGTTACATCTTTACATCTTATAGCGGTATTAATGACAAGATCCGAACTTGTATTGAATGGCTCGAAAAGGGAGCCAAGTATAGAAGCAATGTGCCGTACACTTCTTAAGAAGCGACTAATGAGGTTTAAGGGTTGAGTAGGCTGTTCCTTCCAGTAGAGGGCTAAGTGACTCAGATGTCGTACTAAACTCGGATGTGTCAGGATTAAGATAGAAAACGAAACAATAAACTGAGACAAGACATGTAATGACAATAATTTTGTGACAGTTGACAGGTTGTTAGCCTATTCCCCAACATTCCTTAGTTGCCTCCTGTGTCATGAATGAAAAGAAGACATATTCTTTGCATTATGAACTAGAGGTCCAGGACCCGGTTGCTACACAGAGACACCGTAGTATATTACAAACATATATCGATACATAACAGTGCTATTTGCGGCTACGAGTCGGTTATCTTAAGTTCCAGAGCGTACAATAATTTTAAAGCATTGTCGTGGGCCAGTAAAAATTGCTTGGCGAGTAAGTTGTGAACGAGTAGTAATTTGTCTAACACTAATGTAGCCTTTTAAAAAGAAGTTGCTTAACACTAATCTAGACTTTTTAAAAGAAGTTGCCTAACACTAATCTTTTTTAAAAAGAAGTTACTTAACATTGATCAAGCCTTTTCAAGAGAAGTTACTTAATCCTGGTCTAACCTTTTAAAAAGAAGTTGCCTAACATTGACCTAGCCTTTTAAAAAAGCAGTCGCCTAACATTGATGTAGCCTTTTAAAAAAGAAGTTGCCTAACATTGATCTTGCTTTTAAAAAGAAGTTGCCTAACATTGATCTAGCCTTTTAAAAAGCAGTCGCCTAACATTGATGTAGCCTTTTAAAAAAGAAGTCGCCTAACATTGATCTAGCCTTTTCAAAAAAAGTTGCTTAACATGGATGTAGACTTTTTAAAAGACGCTAACATTGAACTAGCCTTTTGAGACGAAGTTGCCTAACACTGATCCACTGATTTAAAAAATAAATTCTCTAACATTAACCTAGACTTTTTTAAAAAAAATCTCTTAACACCCCCAACAATGATTAAACCATGAGGAAGTTCACTGGCCAACGAACGACTGAAGATTGAACGCAGCGAACACTCTCCCTACATCCATCATCCAAGCTTCTTCAAATTAATGTAACATTGACAATAAAAATTTAAATCATCTCCCAGAAACAGAATGTTAATGATATTACTCTAAGACGAACATTTATTTCTGGAATTCCACTTATTGTATGGCTGTTCTCATGCCTGGTCCTGATTAAGGACGGAGATACTAACACGTTTTGTAGGGATGACACAATCTATATCTCTACAGCATTTTTTCCATTAGAATAATGTTATATTATTCAGTTGAATTGCTTCTCATCTGCTATTCTCATCTGCCAAATACAAGATATATTAGAGCAATGTTTCGACCGAAGTGTCTTTATCAAGATAGGAACACACAGACACTGAATATAACAATAATATAGATGAAGACTACAATTAATTATGTAGTCTAATAGAAACTGGTAAACATGGGAGTAAGAGAATAAACAGAAAATTTGACACCGTGAGTCTACGTGCCCAAATAAATGCATTCAATTCGCTTGTGTGACTTTTTATATTATTAGTAGGAAGTAAATGATGAAAGTTGAACATTCAAGTAAAAGTACTGATACCACAGCTAGTTGGAAATGATTAAGATATTGGTCATATGATTAAATATGATGTGAACTAGAGTACTAGAGGTTAAATGTGATGTGAACTAGAGTACTAGAGGTTAAATGTGATGTGAACTAGAGTACTAGAGGTTAAATGTGATGTGAACTAGAGTACTAGAGGTTAAATATGATGTGAACTAGAGTACTAGCGTTTAAGTGTAATGTGAACTAGAGTACTAGAGGTTAAATGTGATGTGAACTAGAGTACTAGAGGTTAAATGTGATGTGAACTAGAGTACTAGAAGTTAAATGTGATGTGAACTATAGTGCTAGAGGTTAAATGTGATGTGAACTATAGGGCTAGAGGTTAAATGTGATGTGAACTATAGGGCTAGAGGTTAAATGTGATGTGAACTATAGGGCTAGAGGTTAAATGTGATGTGAATTTAGAGTGCTAGAGGTTAAACGGAGAATAAGAATTTGCAACATTTAAATTAAAAAAATGAAAGAGCTACTAAAATCGAACACATTACTGATCTAAAGATGCGAACTAAGTTGTAGTAGAAGTACTAGTATTGGTAGTTGCAGTAGTAGTGGTGGTAGAAGCAGTAAAAGTAACAGTAGTAGTGGTAGCAACAGTACAAGTAGTAGCAGTAGCAGTGATATAAAGATGAACAAACATAAGTAGAAGTGTTACCAAAATAAGACATAAAACAACCTAACAACGAGATACAAATGACGTAACAGTAATAGTAGTAGTAGTAGTAGTAGTAGTAATAGCAGTAGTAATCGCAGTTGTAATAGTAGTAGTAATAGTAGCAGTAGTAATAGTAGTAGTGGTAGTAGTAACAATAATAGTATTAGTAGTGGTAATAGTGTAGTAATTTAGTAGTAGTAGTAGCAGCAGTAGTAGTAGTAGTAGTAGTAGTAGTAGTAATAGTAGCAGTAGTAGTAGTAGTAGTAATAGTAGTAGTAGTAATAGTAGCAGTAGCAGTTGCAGTAGCAGTAGTAGTAGTAATAATAGTGGTGTAGTAGTAGTAGTTGTGGTGCTAGTAGTAGTAATAGTAAAAGCAATTGTGGTAAAAGTAGTAATATCACTAGTAGTAGTAGTAGTAGTAGTAGCAACAGTAGAAGTAGTAGTAGTAACAGCAGTAGCAGCAGTAAAAGTAATAGTAGTAGAAGTAGTAGTAGTAGTAGTAGCAGTATCAGTAGTAGTAGTAGTAGTAGTAGTAGTAGTAGCATCAGTAGTAGTAGTAGCAGCATCAGTAGTAGTAGTAGCAGCAGCATCAGTAGTAGTAGTAGTATCATTAGTAGTAGTAGTAGTAGTAGTATCATTAGTAGTAGTAGCAGTATCATTAGTAGTAGTAGTAGTAGTAGTAGTAGTAGCAGTATCATTAGTAGTAGTAGTAGCAGTATCATTAGTAGTAGTAATAGTAGTAGCAGTAGTAGTAGTAGTAGTGATAGCACAGCAGCAGTAGTAGTTGTTGTTGTATCAGTAGTAGCAGCAGTAATAGCAGTAGTGATAGTAGTAGGCTTTCCGATTCCGATTCAAGATGGAAGTAGTTGTGTTCTTCGTAATTGCTATGGTCGGTTGGTCTGTGTCATAATAATCACAATCGTAAAACACCCATTATTCCTGAAAATATATTTCAATTGTCATAAGAACAAGCAGAAATATCTGGGTCACGTTTTAAGACTAGATGAAAACAGAATAAGCTAACAAGCCCTTATATGGACACCTGAGGGTTAAAGAAAACGAGGAGGACCTAAAGTTATCATAAAAAACGCAATACTTAATTAAAGAAGGGGAAATAATAGGCTGTAAGAGCATACAAAAAAACCACACAAAAAACTGCAAGTAGCGAAACATAACACATGGAGAATCAAAACTTCTGCCCTATGTGAGCACAAAAGAAACTAACTAAGTAGTGGTAGTAGTAGTATTAGTGGTGGTAGAAGTAGTAGTAGTAGTGGTATTAGTAGTAGTAGTAGTTTTAATATTGGCATAAAAACAATAAATGTGATGAACAAGTTGACGTGCGCGATGAAAATTGGATTAAAGTGAGGGAGAGTTACTCAATGTCATCAGTCTCACTCTCACGCCCCTACACAAGATCCTTTAAAATCAACGTGGCGAGCTAGAAAAAAATGGGTTAGCAGGCCGGATTTGGCTCACATGTTGTAATTTGGTCGCCACTGTTTTAGCTGAACAAGAAGTTTTTATTTTTAAAAAAATGTTTCCTACAAGTAAGTTTGTATTGCACAACATCCCAAACTACTACTAACTTTCACCATCTGTTTAAATCCATTTTTCTTCTCATTACTTACCACTGGGGGTTATCAGTTCCCATAACTACCACCTTTGGGAAACATTCCCATCAGCTTCAGAATCGTATGTTATATCGTGAACGTGATTTTATCTGGTAGATACGTCGGCCTATGTATTGTAGTAACAAATATAGTTTAAGGGGCGGCTTTTTAAAAAGAAAAAATTATATCAATATAACAAATGATGAAAGCGAACAGAAATGTACGTATTGAGCAGGGTCGTAGATAAGTCTTTGGTTTAAAAAAAGGAAGGGATGGGGGTTCTTTAAAGATAAACGGTAATTTTCCTCACTTTCGTGAGTAAATCTTTCACTTTTCTAAAGATTATTGGTGACTTTTGTTTCTGAAAACCATATAACGGGTAAAAGGTGAAGGAAGCGTAGCCCAATTTTGGCTTGATTCATAGCACCAAACGTCATGTTCTGATTTTGGCTTGCTTTCTAACACTAAATGTCATGTTCTGATTGTGGCTTACTTTCTAACACTAAATGTCATGTTCTGATTGTGGCTTACTTTCTAACACTAAATGTCATGTTCTGATTTTGGTTTGCTTTTTAGCACCAAACGTCATGTTCTGATTTTGGCTTGCTTTCTAACACTAAATGTCATGTTCTGATTGTGGCTTACTTTCTAACACTAAATGTCATGTTCTGATTGTGGCTTGCTTTCTAACACTAAATGTCATGTTCTGATTTCCCATATTATCTTTCCTCTTATCTATTCTCTTGTTGTCGAGATAAGACTGTCCTATTTTTCTTTACTGTGTATACGTAAATGGGATTATAAATACTGCTAGATAGCCGCTATATAAAAAGTAAAATTTGTATGAGAACTACCGGAATAAAACTTATTGAGAGCCTGCATTCACATGATCAATTTATCTGACTCTTCTCCAGAAGAGAAGTGTCCTATTTGATGCGGTGAAACACGTGACAGCGAACATTATATTTGTGTTATATATTTTCTTAGTAATGCATGCTATTCCTGGGTAAGCATGCGACATCAGCCATACGTATTACATCTGTTTAATGCAATTTGATGCATATACTCTGTTGATGATGCCTAGAAATAAATGAAACATCCAGGATTTCAAGTGGTTAGTTTTAATTTCTACTTTTTAAAAAGAGGTATGTGGTTCGACAGCTGCTACCAATGAGTTCAAACAGAACTAGCGTTCGAAGAATTAAACAATAATTATTACGAACTGTACGCCACTAAAAATATATATACATCATCATCATGCGACACATTATTTTCAGAACGTAGTTTTCTTTATGGATTCTCTGAACACTCCGCGATTATGGGTGAGTTGACTCTCCGCAGTTAGAGACATGTTTAAACATCTGATATATCACTGCACCATCATCGCCTTCCCCTTTTGCCGTTAACTCAGCCTTCAGCTATTAATCTACATATGATGTTTGCATATATATATGCATAATTGAATATTTTTTGGGACATACACTCTTAACACTTACATTTGCTCAAAGAAAATAGTTGGTCAGTTTGAGCCTTGACCAGCCTCAAACTGGCCAACTATTTGATGTTGGTCAGCCTAAGATTAAATATTTGTTATTCTGATGTTAAACATTTTTTAACCTGAGGTTAAATATTAGTAAGTCAGGGGATGCGATCCCCGAATCATGCAGGTTATTGCAACTATGGTTGACTTTGTTTATCGTATCCTGAGCAGTTGAACTATGGGTGTTCTCTAACCTTGTATTACTTTTCTGCCGCATTTCCTCATCGGGCTCTGTAGGTATCATGGATGAAAATCGATGTATAGCATTCGAAGGTAGGATCTGATAAAGCAGAGGAGGTAGAATTGAGGTTCATGAAAAGAAGAGATAGAGGAGGCGTGAATGGATATACCCATAGGATAAGAATGTACAATGGTGATAGCATAAATACAAATGAAATAATCCATAACGCATATGACCGTGACGACCCCCCCCCCCCACACCCTTCCCGTTCAGCACCAACTCTCACGGCCTCCAGGTTATTCCACCCACCCGATACCAACAACACATAAAGAATCACTGCAATCCAAACCCGTTAATGTCAACTCAAGCCAAACCTCTAGAATAGGGCCCAACTGTATACAGCATGAAACAGGGAGAAAAAGATGGAATGATGGAGAAGAATGGAGAAGTGAAGTAAGAGGATATGGAGAAACATAGAGAGGACGCAGAACAGGTGGACGAATGGTAGTGAGAGGTTGGTCGAAGTGTAGGAGATCTCGCTGATAACATGAGGCTTATGAGTGCCTAGATTGAGAATTATTCTATTCTCTAAGGAGAAACGTTGGCAATCACCAGATTGACAGTAGACTAAGCCAGTAACTTGAATATCTCGTGTACCCCGGTGAGAACTGGTATTACAGTGAAGAGCTACCGAAGTAGAGTCATGATTGGAGGTGGCACGTAAGTATTCAGTCAACCTGGTAGCTAGAAATCTACCCGTTTCACAAATGTATATCAAGTTGTATCGTTTGCAAACAATAACATAAAAGACGTTGTGTGAAACACGCATAAACGAATGGTGGATGTGAAACAACGATTTTGGAAACTGGATAGTCGAGACACGGAAGACAGACACACACTTGAGGCATAAGTGGTGGCAGCGGGAAGTGTCGGAGACGGGGGGGGGGTGTCTTAGAAGAACAAAGGGGTAAGTGCACCATGAAATAAGGTAAGTTCCTGTCTTTGCGAAAAGCCCCGTAGGCGTAGCGGTTAAGGCAGCTTTGGTGATGGGATGAAATGGGGACATAGAACAGTGACGGAGCAGAATCTTGAGGATTGGGATGTTGTGAGGGTGGACAGTGGGGCTTAGTTTGAGGCGTGTAGAGAGAGGTCGAGCTGTGCTATAAGACATCGGCACGGAAGATAATGTGGATGCGATACAGCAGAAATAAGGATGTACTCCAGGGTACAAACGGCGGCGGAAGACGTCTAGCATGGTGTGGACATGCTGAAGAAAGTCATAATCGTCCTTGAAAAGCGACGGAGGCGCATACGGTGAGAGAAGTGAGTCACGGCATAAACGAAAGTGAGAAGAGGAATAGAGAAGAAAGCTATGAGATTTGGTGGGCAGATGAGGTGAGAAGATAAGTTGGTCCTATGGAGACAGAGATGTCCAGGAAATTGACATTGGAGAAGTAGATGACAGAAATGAATCTGATAGAGGGATAGAAGTGTATAAGGAATGAGACGAAGGCGGAAAGTTCATCGATAACTATGTCTGTGACTCCAAAACCGTTGTCACATTAGCGGCGGTACAAGTGGAGAATTGGATCCTGCAAACTGAAGAAAATGAAATGCTCAAGATAACCCATGAAAAGACAAGCATAGTTGGGACCATTTTTGATGCCCCTGACTACACCGCTGATCTTGTCGAAGAAGGAGCTTCGAACTTAAAGGAGTTCAAGTAAGGACAAGTTCAGCCAGGTGAACAAGGGTAATTGTGGCAAAACAACGGTGATGGGTGCCGGTCAAGGAAGAAGTTAAGGGCTATGAGGCCATCGTTGTATGGAATATAAGTATAAAGAGACACAACATCAAGGAGGAAAATGTGATAGAGATGTTGAGAAAAAAGTTCGACCGACGTATAGGTGGTTAACGCATGGTTGGTGTTTTTGAGGTAACACGGAAGAGAGATTATATTAGGCTGAAAAACACCATCAAGGAACTTCTAGATACGCTCGGTAGGACACGAGCAGGCAGAAACAATAGCGATACATGGCAGGTACTTGTGGATTTAAGGTAGAGGGCAGAGTTGAAAAGGTTAGCAAACGTGATAAGGAGGGACACAACAGTAGGTGGGAGGAGGTTGTCCAGGATGAGTCTTTTTGACAGTACAGCGTACAGCAAGATTGTGATCCAGAATATGGTCAACAGGGAGAGGCTTATAGAAGGTAGCATCTTCGATGTAGGGAGAAACTTCCTGGTCATGAGAAGATGTACAGGTCATGGTGCCACACAACAACAGGGTCGCCATTGTCAGGGTCTAAAGTGCGAGTAAAAGACGAAGAGGAAAATGTCCACTCATACTAGCGCTTTTACAGCTTTGATCTTTCTCTTCCCCAAGACATGCTTCTTACTACGCTTTAATCTCTTCCTCCTACCAACATATGTGCTTTCTTACGTTTAGTATATTGTTTATTTCGTTTATTTACTTTCATCCTGATGAAGGCTGTTAGTCGAAACGCCGTCTGTCGATATGTCTCGTTGCTAGTATGTTTTATTTACAAATATTTGCAATACTTGTACCTATTTGAGTTCATTTATATACCTGCCTTGTGTTACCTCAGCCTCCTCATTCCCCTTTTCGGGTTGTTTCCCAACACTGGAGTTTTATCTCTTTATTAACCGGAACAGACTTGTAAACCAGCACGTAGTTAGTGTAGTCAGCGACTACACGCTGAGTGGTATCTTTCGACTAATTAACTACACTTCGATTCTCAGTGGTATGCAATGGTATAGAATCAGCCCTACTCAGAGGCGGTCTATGTGTGTACGTAGAGCACATGTTCAACCATTCAGTATGGAGACTCCCACTACTCTGACAACCTGCAATCATTTGGTTGTGATAACGTTCGACACTTTTGAGCACATATTCTATGTTACAGCATGGTTGTAAAACGATGAAACAACAATACATAAATTTTTAAAGTGTACATTAAAAATACGCAAAGGAAAGCCACCACGTCTTCCGCCTCGACAACACAGCATCCCTGCCCAAAGAACTGCCCAAGGGATGCGGTGTGTTCGAAGACAGAAGACGTGATGAGTCAAGGTGCGAGGTGATTGGGTGCTATCTGAACGAACATGATTCCAATTTTGTTTGCTGCATGATTTTTCTTTACAGAAAAGAAAAGTATCTGATATGTATACATCTGTGGAAATGAATTGTCAATACTTTTTGAATTGTGAAACAAAATAAAACATAAGTTCAGTGCAGAGAATTACAAGAGGTTAGCATTAACGAAAACTCAACAGTGAATTTTGAAACATGTTAATGAGTTTCAGTTTATCACACTAAATAAATTACATATATTAGAAATACACGATAAATTATATTAAACTATATTATAATGAATGATCTATTTTCAATGTCTGCTTATTTTACTCTATGGGGAAAAAAAGATTTTCTTTAAAAGTATAATGTGAACTGGTTGCTTTTCTATAGAAAATTAAATAGGGAATCAATAAATGCTGAGAACTGTGTACAAGATCAATGGTCCTCAAAATCGTTTAACTGTTGCTCCTGCTTATAAAATAAAGAGATTAGTGACTTTTTAATACCAATATTTTCGAGATTCACCGGCATATATAAGTATACATAATACTAGATGCTAAATATTATTCAATATAAATGCACTGTGTGACCCTCACCTATACGAGCACATGGCCCCCAAATTATATTTTGTTTATCAATGGTCTCCATTCAAATAACTGTGATCATATGATCCCCGTTGAGAACCTGTGCATTAGACGGTCGTAAGTGGGGTCAAATTTAACACATCCTGCAGACTGAAATATAAAATGTGTATATCGCTTCTCATCGCGGCTAATAGAGAAACTGGCTTCTGCATCTCTTGGGAACGCTTAACCAGCCCATAAATTGAGCTTATTGAAAGCTTAAACCCTGCGAGGCTGGAGAAGTGAGCTTTGTTTTAGTGTACAGATAGATCACTGTCATCTTCTCTTATTTAATTTGAATATCAGACACCATCCCTAATAATGAGAGTAAGTCACATGCGCATCACATCTTAATACATTATGTTGTCACTAATTTAATAAACAAACTATCCGGATTTATGAGTATATATATATATATATATACGTATAGTGTGTACGTTCTTGTGTGTGTGTGTGTGTGTGTTCAACAAAAGAAAAACGACGAATTATGTATTTAGAGTAAATAACGAAATAGCGAATACACTGTCACTTCAAGCATTACAACTGATACCAGATGTGACTTCAAGTATTAGAACTGGTACCAGATGGTGAGATTGTCACTACAAGCATTACAACTGGTACCAGATGGTGAGATTGTCACTACAAACATTAGAACTGATACCAGATGTGACTACAAGCATTAGAACTGATACCAGATGGTGAAATTGTCACTACAAGCATTAGAACTGATACCAGATAGTGAGATTGTCACTACAAGCATTAGAACTGGTACTAGATGGTGAGATTGTCACTACAAGCATTAGAACTGGTACCAGATGGTGGGACTGTCACAACAAGCATTACAACCGGTACCAGATGGTGAATGACGATTACAAAGGAGCTGTCCATATATTGCGTCAACGATTTTTGCTAATTCTGTTTATCTCCTCAACAGCTATCAAGAAATCACGGACAACACCCTGCTTAGTTTTCAGTTTTTTAACAAGCTAAACTTGGGAAAGGGTAATGAAGTTTTGCTAGTTACTTGTAACACAACATAACACAATACACACTTCCCACTTTCAAACATTAATCATTAGACGTGATAAATAAGGACGATCGGAAGAGTGTGATTGACGAAAACACTAGAATTCTTCTTCCTCTTCTTCTGCGTTCGTTCTCAAACTCCTGCAGATTAGCAGGATGTAGTCCGGATAACGGAATGCGTTGTGTCATGGTTTACAGCATTGTTGCGATTTCTGAGCCTTTCGACCTGACACATCCGACTTCAGCATGGCTTTGGGTCACTGACCCTATATGGGATGGGACAGCCAACTCCATCCCATAACCTCCTAAGTCTTCTTTGTATGACATGCGTGGAAGGTAAACAGCGTTGCTATTCTTTGCTCCCCGTTCGGGCCCCGGCAACACACTGGCGAAACACTAGAAATATAGAGAGGAAACGAAACAAAATACAAAGTTGATAGAATATCACGAGATATCGACAGCACAAAACACACGTAAAAATAACAGGATATCTACCCATATGCATGACGGATGTTAATAACACATGGCAGTAGTGTGTCAGTACACGGGTTCTCAAATGCATATCCAGTCCGGTTATCAGAGGAGCACGATATGCTCTTGATTACCATATTCGCCTTAGTGCGTACATAACTATTTTATCCAGTTCGTGTTATTTCAAAACAAAGAGATAAATCTACTACAAGTAAATTCAAGTAGGAAGCATGAGGATAAATGAAAATATATCTTACAGATGTCGGGAATTGAACCAGGTCTGTTCTAGCAGCACCGAATCGCTTTGCAACACAAGTAAACAGGTTTTCCGTACTTGACCAACCACATCCCCAAAAAGATAAATTAAGATAAATCTACTTCTACTTTGTTCGTTCTCAAGCTAATAACAACTAGCAGGATTTAGTCTGCAGTATGGAATGCGTTGTTATTATTAACATCTCGGCAGCAATATCAACACCTTTCGACCTGACACTTTCGACCAGGTGAGCTACCGAGTCACTTTGACGCTATATGGGATAGGACAACACCTCCATCCTAAAACCACCTTAGTCGATTCGCATGACATGCATTGTAGGTAGCGATGTTGCTATTATTTGCTTCTCCTCCAGGCTCCTGCACCAGTTAAAAGATATACACTCATCATTAAACGCATTCATCGTGACATATTTGTATAATTGTTTTGACACCGGTCCATTACAAAATAGTATTTGAATTTCCGGTCCCGTTCAAGTGAGTAGTACCGGTAATACAATTTGATATGTGTAAAGCTGGGGTGTGTATGACAATGTCTGCCAAATGAAGGAGCTGGGACGATAATTAGAACCAGGTGCTGTGGAATATTGCTAGGAAATTAGACATCGGGCGAGAGGAAACAAGCTATAGCCCACAAAATAATGAAAAAGAACAGGTAAATATTTCAACAGGTTTGCAAGGTCACTGCGGTTTCCGTTCCCCATTATGCTTGTCTACCTGACCGACCGATGATATATTAATATTTAAACACTGTCGCACTATTTTGTTACTAGATAAATTATCTGTTGTGATTTACACTTCACATCCTCATTCTGCACTTCTCTTTCATTCCATCTCTTAATTCCTGACTCTCTCATCCGACAGATAATCAGTTCTAAATATATTATTAACAGGCATGGGATTGCTGAGAAATGTTTGCCACTTTGCTTTCAAAGAAGGCAAGTGAGAGGGTTCTTTATAATATTGGGAACACCGCTACAGGGAGAGTGGTTTAATCTTCATTGTTTTCTATATGTTTCTTAGTTCTAAGTACTTCGTATTATGCTCAGACCCTACCTGCTTCCACGTGTTGGAATATTCCCCTATAGAATGTATGGGCAAAACATGAAATGAGATAACACGGAAAATTTCAGGACCATAAAAACTGACAAAGCTATGCTTTATATAGATGTTATTTGTATGCTTTATATAGATGTTATTTGTATGCTTTATATAGATGTTATTTGTATGCTTTATATAGATGTTATTTGTATGCTTTATATAGATGTTATTTGTATGCTTTATATAGATGTTATTTGTATGACTATCACCATCTGAAAGATGTTGGAGATCAAGCATAATGGGGTGAGAGAGATCGTTTGATCATCCCCTATTTCTGTTTCCTTTCATTCCTGTCTCTCACAGACTGTCCACACGCCACACTGACCACATTTCACACTGACCACATTTCACACTGTCCACATCTCACGCGACCCACATTCGACATCTGAGACTGCCTACTTACCACCCTGTCTACATCCCACACTGCTCACATTTCACACTGTTCATATTTCACACTGTCCACATTTCACACTGTCCACATTTCACACTGTCCACATTTCACACTGTCCACATCTCACACTGCCCAAATTTCACACTTTCCACATCTCACACGGCCCACATTCGACATCTCAGATTGCCTACTTCCCACACTGCACACATCCCACACTACCCACACCCGAGACTGGCCACATCACATATTGAACCAAAGTTAAAATTCTACATAGAAAGTAGTGTGTAGTTTTTACTTTGATTTTAACTTGATATTTTAGCTTTGGATTTTTAGCTTCGAAGTGTAATACACTTGTTTCCGCATTTATAGTAGCTATCAATTTATGCCAACATGCAGTTGTATGTGCCCGACCGACAGGCACAACTATCGCAGTCAATCCATAAACCATTATACAACACATTTTGTTCTCTGGACTACATACTTCTATTCTGCATGACTTTGAGAATGACAGAAGAAGATCCCAAAACACAACGCATGATATATGTTGTGTGTTCTAAACACTACTTCACATTTCTCAGATTCTCCTGTACGACTACATAGATGCATACATATATCTTACTAATGTAGCCTAATCCTGTTTCCAATTGTTTGTGTTTATTTGTCCTGACTTTGATAAGCGCATATATTGACAACAGACTGCAGCTTTATGAATTGACAATACAATTGAAGCCTTTCAACAGATAAAACAAGGTGTTGGACAGGGATGTGTACTTTCACCGGATTTGTTCTCTATGTACAATGAAAACATTGCTAGTAATTGATAATATTCCATGTATAATCGTAGGTGGATTTAGCATAAACAACTTGAGAAATACATATGACAGAGATTTCGTTGGCTGGGTCACGTCCGCAAAATGCCAAACTACCGCATCCCAAAACAAGTACTATTCGGGGCACTGGCTGAAGGTCAATCGAGCCCGCAATAGACCAATCTATCTATCTATCTATACGCTGTGTCCTTTGTTTGCCTTGCGACGTCAGGGGTGGAAGAGTTATCTGGAGATGACCTTTTTGTGCTCTGTATGTAAGCTTGTTCCTGTGGCTTCTTTGATTTCTGTGATCCACCTTTTACATGGTCTGCCTCTGCCAATGATGAGGTATAAAGACATCTGTAAACCCTCGATGAAAGGCTTCCACATAGAATCCAAAAACTGGGAAAACATGGCCGACACTCGGGATGTCTGAAGGCATAATCTGCGTGCGGGAGCATCTTTGTTCAAAAACAATGTTTAAAGATATGGAAGAAAAAATGAGAACGATGCAAACAAAAAACTTCCTTTGCTGTGATATGATAGCTTGAAAAGTCACCATTCCTGTGAAAATATTCCAGGGTTTGCTTCTTTTTATTGGTAAATAACCGTCTTTAAGACGCAAAAGGCCATAAATACATACATACATACATACATACATACAGATGACAAATTATCTGATTGCCAAAAGTGAGAAATATCTGCAAGAACTAATCAGCATATTAGTAGCAGAAAGCAAAGATAAAGGCTTTTTCTTAAATAACAAGAGTCAGAAATAATCGTTATTTGTTTAAAAAAACACCAAATTCCCCAGCGTATAAGATCAAAGTGAATGATTCAATACTCAAAATAGGTCCACTAATTCAATTATTTGGGAACAATAGTAACATCAGATTGAAGATGTTCAACAGAAATAGGAAACAGAATTTGGCAGGCAAAAGCAGCATTAAAAAAATGAAAAATATATTGCGCAATATGCCCTTGTATTTAGAGATGAGGAAGAGAGTTCTTCAGAGCTACGAACACCAATTCCAACTTACAGATGCGAAACATTGACAATTTATAAACAGGACGGTGGAAATTAGAGGCAACAGAGAAGTGTTTCTATAGAAGAATGCTGAGAGTACATTGGGCAGTTAGAAAAACTAACTAGAATGTGCTGAAAAGTTCATATGCGACACTGCGGTTATTTAATATCAGAAAAAAAACAATCTTTCCTGTTTTGCTCACGTCATAAGAAAGGAGGTCTGGAGTAGATAGTTACATCGGGCAATATAGACGACAAGATAGGTCGAAGACGACAGAGTGAGAATATATTAGTCTGACATCATAGGACGGAAATGAGTCAACAAACGATCAAGATAAAGGATTACGGAAATAGATAGTTTGGAGAACCATGATTGCCGACGCTAATCGGCACGGCCCCCGGTGATGGTGATCTTGATACAGGCATTGTCTTAGAAACATCGCTCTTTGTATTTGTCTCAATTCCAGAAGAACAAATTTTGTGGACTCTTATACTTACATTTTTCATTTATCCTATGGTAGGTAGTCTTACTTCAATTGTTCTTTCATTTTCATTTACGACCGAGGCAGAAAGTATCATTCATCGTAAGTTGATATATGAGAGACAATCGAGCAGTTATGAATCAGCTTCTATGCAGCAAGATCTGATAGTAACAAAGATACTAGCATGGCCGTGAGTTGTTAGCTGCTGTTTTGGGATTAAAAGTGACACTTCCTAAAATCACTGTACAGACGTTTCCATTCGCATTATGTTCTATCGTTCGAAAACGGAACCATTGAAATTTCGGAAAAGGAAACGAAAATTTATTTCTGAAATACTAAACCTAGTTTTAACATCCATACCATGTTTTCTAAATTGAAATCATAACAGTATCCATAACGTGTTATGGAATACACATGTTTTGGGATGATCCTATATTGCTTGCAATGAACTCAGATCTTCGTTCAACTACGTTGTAACACTAGATGTAATCAGGAATTAAGATCGGTCTGGAGTTGTTAGGATAATTTTATGTCGTGACACGAGCTTTATATCGCGATTCTGTTATGTCTGAGTTTGTCAATCTAGTCATGATTAATGCACGTGGCAGACATATGTTTTTTTGTTACCTGAGCAACAAGGTTCAATGAGTGCAAACTTTGATATTTCTTTGGTCAGTTTGTTCGTGATGATATAAAATATTAATATATATATATATATATATATATATATATATATATATATATATATATATATATATATATATATATATATATAAAATTGAATGAAAGTTGATGGTATTAAATTGTAGTTGTAGAGTACATAACAGAGGGTTGTGAAATGTTCAGGGAATCCTGCATTGTTGATTGGAATTATAGTCTATCTGCACGATGGAAGCAGCGTTAGCGCACTGGCTTCACATATGAGTGGTCCTGGGTTCATTCCCCAGTTGAGGCGGACATGTTTTTCAGATCGCAACGGCTCCCGGGTCGACCCAGCCTCAAATGGGTACCGGATTAATCCGAGAAGTAAAGCCTGCGAGGGAGAGGAGATGGCTACCGCCCTCATTTACAGATCCTCTGAAATGTGAGATCGCTAACATCTCGCACCCCTACGGCATTAATAAATGCTATGGGTTACTTTACTTTACTTTACTATCCGCACGAAATAATTTATTTTATTAATGACAGAACACGACTGGGAAAGAATGTAAAATGTCAATTAAAAGAATTTAGAATTATTAAGCTCGAAAAGAACCAGAAAGGGGATTGGGTTGAATGGTCTGTTGGGAGTGTGTTACAAGCAACCTATGAGAACAATCAGCGTGTGTACTCTTGGTCGTATGCTAGGAGAGATCGAGCATCTATGGGTTTGCCTATAGTTCGTCTGCATCGGTTCACAAATGTAAATTAACCTAATAAATATCTGGCTCTGTCAATGAGAGATGTGAACTCAGAAGACAAGGTCACGAATTTCAATCCATCTGCATGTACTTGGACATCCAAATATCAATGAGACATGCTGAACGTAAATATTGCATAGAAGAAATCAACATACAAAAATTCGAGGATTAATCTGTAGGTCCTGAAGATTGTATGCTGCCAGTTGTGTGTGTGTGTGTGTGTGTAGTAAATTGTTCAAGTTATCTATCATGTATATGATATTCTCTATAGCTATTCAGAATTATTTTTTGTTTATAGTTCGTACATTATTTCATGATGATATTTCTATAATCTCTTTCAGAGTCAGATGTTTAACTTCATATTCATAATCTAACAGTGGTTTGTTCACAATCATAGTTTCTCAAAGTGTCGATGTCACCAACTTCGGTGCGATGCGACATTTCAATTAGTTTTAAGGTGATTGGGCGACAGGGAGCGACATAGGGTCATGACAGGGATAGAGTTTTATCCAATGAGGATCTGAAAATGTATTCCTCTCAGTATTAATATATCAGAGTCGAAATGGCAAACGCTGTGGAATACAAACTGTGTTGCAAACTGACAAGTGCTACATTTTGCTTGCAACTGGATGATTCTGAGAGTGAATCTTTGCTTCTCGCATATGCCCTCTTTGTTGAAGATGGTACAATTTATCAAGACATCTTTCGCTTCTCGCATATGCCCTCTTTGTTAAAGATGGTACAATTTATCAAGACATCTTTGCTTCTCGCATATGCCCTTGTGCGGATGATGATACCATTTATCAAGATATCTTTGCATCTCGCATATTCCCTTTTTTTTTAAGATGGTAGAATTCATAAAGACGTTTTTTACAGGACATATACAATTGAATACCAAAGAAAAATCGGTATTTTGTCAAATGCAAGAACTATTTCGTCTCAATAAGATATATGTGACAAAAGTAATCACTTACATTGTGCAAAGTAGTCATTTGTGCAAAGTAGTCATTTGTGCAAAGTAGTCATTTGTGCAAAGTAGTCATTTGTGCAAAGTAGTCACTTGTGCAAAATAGTCACTTGTGCAAAGTAGTCACTTGTGCAAAGTAGTCACTTGTGCAAAGTAGTCACTTGTGCAAAGTAGTCACTTGTGCAAAGTAGTCACTTGTGCAAAGTAGTCACTTGTGCAAAGTAGTCACTTGTGCAAAGTAGTCACTTGTGCAAAATAGTCACTTGTGCAAAGTAGTCACTTGTGCAAAGGATACAACCTCGTCCATAATTGATTACCAATGATGATTTACTGCATATCTAACACAGGGTGTGTTAAAAGTTAAAGTACTTTCATTAAGATTGTCCATATCTAACACAGAATTCCGCCGAAGACGGATGTTTCGGGCTATTGGCGCAAATAAAACGGCGACACAACGCATTTTCATTTTCTGAATTACATCCTGCTGGAAATCTAGTTGGACCACTGTCCTGCTATAAGATATCCAGTGGGAGTTTGAGAATGAACGCTGAAGAAGAAGAGGAAAAAGAAGAAGAATAACACAGGATAAGTTCAAAGTTATAGTACTTTCATTAAGATTGTTCATACATTTAAAACTAAATCAAAAATCTTTGACACCTTCTGTCAACAATTGTCAAACTTGTTTCAGACCCCTTGCCTCTAATTATTGACGTAATTTATGGATAGCCAATCATTGTGCTGTTTACTGACAACATCTCGTAACAAAGAATGTCAGTGATCGTTTGCATTTCTCTCTAGATATCTTTATTACTTTCATTAATAAATGCGACAAAATCACTCACTGAACTGACGTCTGCTCTGACAGCTATGTTTTGATGTACAAGATACTTGACACACATCAAAATATTGTTGTTTTAAAAAGTTGATTGTTTACAATGTTTTTCTCTAGTTTTAAAATTGCGTTTGATTTCTTACAATTAGTTAGTTAGTTGGTTAGTTAGTTAGTTAGTTAGTTAGTTAGTTTGTTTGTTAGTTAGTTAGTTAGTTAGTTAGTTAGTTAGTTAGTTAGTTAGTTAGTTAGTTAGTTAGTCGTTGGATCATCGTCACTGCACTCCCGACATAAATAGTTACAATTAGTGAATCTGATTAACATACTACTGCCATTAAGTATTAAGAGGAAATTTTTATTTTGAATGCAAATGAGCTCAACTTGATGCTGAATCTGATTAAGGTTAAGTCCGTCGACACAACATTTATTTCCAAGTTTCTATTATTTCGATGGAATATTTAACGTAAAGAATTATACCAAATCTTTAATGAGCACATTATCAGATTGGAGCACGTAGGAGGGATAACTTCCATACATTTCTTAAACGATAACTACACATTTAACAATGACTGCGAGATTAAGCACATCTTTAAATGACGTCATTAACAGGACTTTTGGTTACATTCATATAATAAATATCTCAACATTGTGTGAGAGAACAGTATTCTTCATCACATTCCTCACTTCGGTTAGAGAGGGAATTTAATACTCTATCACAGCTTCTTACGTAAAGAAGAAACTGTGTGGAAATTGCTGAAAGAGGTGATCTACAGCTTCGCATTACCAACATCAACCACCAAATATTTAGGAAAACATCTCCAAGCATCAATTTCATCCTAACCATTAAGACGGCTGCTTAATTAACATTTAACAATCCTTAACTGATGATTAGAACAAACTATTACTAGTATTATTTGAAACATTCTCTCATTTGAAATCATTATTCTTCAAATTGTATAATGTAAAGGTCCGGTTTTGTGACGGCGAGTTACAGAGCTTTTCTATGACGGCCAAGAAGAGGAGTTGAAATCCCGTACAGGAATATGATCATCTGATCATTTAGAAACCAACAGCGAACTACTGAGCGTAATTATATGGCCTAGAACATTAATACAGTCAAAGCATGTTTGGTTCATACCTGAGGGGGAGGGGGTGTTCAGACCACCTTCTTAGGAAATCAGAACATGACATTTCATACTATGAATTTAGCCACAATGTGGGTAAACCCCCAAGACTATGAATTTAGCCACAATGTGGGTAAACCCCCAAGACTATGAATTTAGCCACAACGAGGGTAAACCCCCAAGACTATGAATTTAGCCACAATGTGGGTAAACCCCCAAGACTATGAATTTAGCCACAATGTGGGTAAACCCCCAAGACTATGAATTTAGCCACAATGTGGGTAAACCCCCAAGCTCCTTACAATTTTTCACAAAAAAAGATCATCAATGTCTTATGAAAATTGGGAATTGCCCATGACAATTGGATATAATTATAAGTTTAAATTCTTTTTTTGCCCTGGTTGATGGCTACGTCTCGAATATTAGAATATAATATATGATATCAGTCAATGGTCTAATATGTTACTAATTAAGGGTCTAATTTACTACCAGATAAGGGTCTAATTTGCTATCAGTCAATGGTCGGATATGCTACCAGATAAGGGTCTAATTTGCTATCAGTCAATGGTCGGATATGCTACCAGATAAGGGTCTAATTTGCTATCAGTTAAGGGTCTAATTTACTACCAGATAAGGGTCTAATTTGCTACCAGTTAAGGGTCTAATTTACTACCAGATAAGGGTCTAATTTGCTATCAGTCAATGGTCGGATATGCTACCAGTTAAGGGTCTGATATGCTTCTAATTAAAGGCCTGATATTTGTAGAATAGAAAGCAAAAAATGAAATAAATTAATATGGGATTGTAGTGTCCTGCTGATATGTGTGGGAGGGAGTGTTATGGACTGGGTTGGGTAGGGAAAAACGGGGGTGGTCTATACAATTCGTAGGAAGGGGCCGTGGTAAGAAAACTTTTGGGAAACACTTTTCTAAGCAATTAAGTTAGTAATCATGTGTCAGTTTTACCAACTAATCATTTTGGGACCACGTGGGAACCTGGCCGAGACCTGACAATGCTTTGTCTCTAGTGAATGTACCGTTGTCTAGGATTTCTGTTACTGACACAAAATTGTAATGTCATTTTTCATTTACCTAGTCACATCTGTCTGTGGCAGACTATTAGTGGTTCCACGGGAACCTAACTCTATGACACGTGACAGTTCAAACATGTTTATTGGAAGTTAGGGAATGCCCACTACACAAAGTATCGACAACGCGTATTCGTTTATTACCGTTCTTGACTGACAGGCTCAACGCTGGCGCTGTATTAGCCACTATATCGTAAAACCGTAAATGATTGCGCCTTGCATATTTGACGATCTGAGCCCATTTTGGACCAATTAAGGCATTGTAGGATGTCACCGCAGCAGATAATAGATTAATTGCACAGCTGTGTTTTCTACTCTCTTTACTTCCGTTTCCCGAGTTCAACTGCAACATAACACCCAGCTTCTTGTAGTAGATATCACAATATATTGTTAGCGTCTTGTTAGGTCTGATGTTTTCTGTCATAGATGATACTGCCAGTGCTGATTATGTGTTTTTTCCTCCTAATTCTGAGAAGATAAAATCGTATCAGGTTTCACTATGGTACTAAGTTTAACTGTCAGAGATTTAAAATCCAGTCGGTCCCTTGATACGTTCGTTTATTTCTTCATTTGTATCATTTCGAGGGCTGAAATAAGCTTTCTTCACTCAGCTTCATCCGTTACTTGAATCTTTCAACTCTATTATTTCCCTGATGATGACTTTTTTTACTCGAAACGTCGTATGTTTGAGTAGTTGTTCTTAGTTTTATAGCGTACTTAATATATTGGTGACACCTATTTTCGGTGTCTCATCTCCTTGGTGGATCCAGTTTAGTCTGAGGATGTGTTCTATCCATCTCCTTTATATTTTATCTAAAACTCGACTTGGCACTGATATGTTCTCTTTTACAACTTATAATTTGATATCAACTTTGACCATCTACTGTAAAATGTACGACGGACACATCTACTGATAAATGTATGTAGATCTTACGTGATGTTTCTGAGTTTATGCCATGTTTCAGACTCATAAACTAATACAGACTTCACATTTGTATTAAACAAAATAATATGTTTCTCTAGGATAACTCTGAAGAATCCCGTACTGGTACTGAGGAGTTATTAAATAAAATCTGGCAATATTACATATGTTGTAGCATCCTGATTTACACCCTCTTTAGCGGTGTCTATACGCAAACAAGTAAAACTGTGTATCTCTGTAGGACAATTGACTAGCTTGTATTCACATACAAAAAATATGAAAACTAAAACAATTGACTAGCCTGTATTCACATACAAAAAATATGAAAACTAACAGCTGTCAGATTTTGATTATTCCTGTGCTGGAATATTTAGAAATTTTGGAATGGGAAAACATGTGATATCAAATACCTTTTCTGGTATATGGAGGCGCAGTATTCCTTTATGTTTTTGTTGTTGTGAAATCATTCAGACATCCTATTCACATTTCAGCCACATCATCTAGAGGACTACATATATATATCAAGTGATATATTCTTTCCAGAACGTTGTCTTCGTCGTGGATACTCCGAACGTCTCTCTGTCCCGGGTAAGCAAGTCTGCATTGACCAGAGACATATGCACACGTTCTTCGATGTCGCTGGTCCATCGTCCTCTTGGTCTTCCTCTTCTTCTCCGAACTGGCATTCTGCCGTCTAGAATCAGACTTTCGATACCATCATGTCGCTTTTTAAGTGTCCAAAATACTGTAGCTTCCGTCTTATGATGGTATTTAGAAGCCTCCCTTCATTTAGTTTCAGTAATTTCAAAACTTTTATGTTCTTTTTCTCTGCAGCACTTCATTTCGCATGACTTATTCTTTTGAATATTGTTTTATTTAAAGTACACTTCTGACATCCATATATTGCCCGAATTTCGAAAGAAACGTCAACCTACGGGAATGAGGTGCCTAGAAATTCAGAATGGACTACATGTATTTATGATTATTCATTTTTGTCAAATGAGAAAATTTAGATATCAATCTACAGATCGTGAATGTGCACGGATGCATATTCTGTTGTGTTCTGAAATTGAATAATAGCCCAATTCATTATACAATAGCCTAATTTATAAATCACTGATAATGACTAATAAAGTGCAACGATAATTTAGTTTAACACTAATTCTATAATAGTAATACAAATAATAATAGTAATAATTATTACTATGGCAATAATGATAACAATAGTTGCGATAGTAATTAGGTATGGCTACTGGGGCACTGACTTCTAGTACAGGGTGCAAAGAATAGGGTTAATGTCTTCTATCCAGACATGTCGTAGGAGGCGACTAAGGAAAGTAGAAATAAGCTGACAACACGTGACCTGTGAAATAATCATCGTCACTGCATGTCGTATGACAATTTCTTACTTTATTTTCTTTCTTAATTATGCACCCGCTACCTTAGAGGTTAGCACGGGAGTGTCTTAGGCTAAAAGAGTTAACCCCTGCAAAAATACACCAATGCCTAGCTGGTGAACAGGGGAGTGCTTCATACCAAGGGAGTAAGCCCTTACAAAATATCAGGAGGTGATACCATGTCAGTTTATGGTGTATTAACACATATTCTGGCATCTGCAGTTTTACTTATTCCAAGCGTATTGGCATTGCCTTTGCCGTGGAACAAATCAACATATCCGAGAGGGGGTTAATACAGATGGGCACTACACTTTCTCCAGAAATCCTGTCCTGGAAAGTAGTCATGTGTGAGACTCAGGTACTGTCTCACAATTTAACCAATTTGAGGGTTTCATAATCCATTTGAAATTTTACACCGGCCTTTCTTATGACTATGCAAATACACATCAGTTCATCATCATCAATTATTATTATTATTACTATCATCATCATGTGTATAACGCAAGGTTAAATGCATAAACGCATTAATTTATATAAACTGCGACCATATTGGGTGCATTAAACAACACTGGTACTATCAGGCAGATTCTATGTTCTTTTATTAGTATGTATGATTCAGCTTGCAGGCGGCCCACTACTGTAACAGGTATACACAGATGGAAACATCATAACTTCACAATATACTCAGCACACACGATGGTCATCTTCAGAAAACGTTACTACCTTTGATGCTGAAAGGCAACAAATGGTTTAGCTAATAGAAAGAATGGCAACATTATGTTTAATTTAATATTTGATAATATAATAAACTGAAATATTATTTGATATACTTGGGAATTCATAGAATATTGGATATAGAAATTTCTAATACATGTACATTTAGTATGTTATTGTTCGCCATATTGGCAACCAATCAACCTCATTGTCTAGCTATCGCTTTCTATTGATCAGTCACGTAACAGCGCTGTAAAGTCAAGTTTACTAGAGGTTCTGCACGTGTCAGAGGTCACGAAGTATGCTAACTCAGCACCGTCTCCAGCATAGAAGACTTGTGCACAGAAAACGTAAACATGACTTGAAAGACCCATTTTATTTCCGTTTATCGGCCTTGACATTTATTGGCATGCGACTCCAAGTATATAAATAGTGCCCAAATAAAATCACGATAGTAATCAAAAACGCAACAAATGAAGTCCTAATTAATTCTGTACAGAAGTCTTATATCACTGCGACTTGTTAACTCTAGACGCGAGGCGAATTTATGCCACCTGGACAGACCTGATAAAAATCCTGCCTACTGTCTTCTGATTTTTCTACAACTCGAAGCTTCTTATTTATAATTATTATACTTATTATAAATATATTATAATTTATATTACTTAATATTTACATTATTCATTTACGAAATGAACTTGGTAGATCTCCATTATATAGAAAGATAGATCCGTCTACAGTCGTTATTCCATGTCCGAACTGCCCAAAGCCATTTACAGCTCGAATAGGGCTCATTAGCCATCTACGAACTCATAATCAAGGACATAACTAAAAGTGAATTTTCAAAAGTGGATGTAACAAATGGTCATCATCACTTGTGATGGACGAACAACAACAACAACAGAAAGATTGGATCAGAGAGCTAACGCGTCTTTTGATAGGGAAAGTCACTTTGAACCATGGGCCAGTCAATCTAGGTTATATACAAATCCTTTGATCAACAAATTATTAGGCAGGTCAAATTTCAAGTCATGCTGTCATAAAGATCTGCCTGTCACAGAAAAATAAGTGGTTTTCCCCATTTCCACACTATTATGGTGTACTGGGGAATTTGTTGGAATATTGTGATCAACAATCTAGGGATGTTGTGATCAACATCACGCCCGCTTCCTTTACTTCCCCTGAAGTTATGGTAGCCATTTCCTTAGACTGCGTCTACATAGAACAATATTTTCCCTTCATCTCGAAATTAACCCGTGAATCACCTGCTATAGTATTAATAATTAGAACATTTGAATCGTTTGTTTTGTTGTAGAAGCAAAAACTCCAAAAACTGCGTATTTGAAAATAAGAAATGTTTAGTACTTGGGATAATCTATATCTCAACTTTTGAAATGGCTAGGCAAGTTGGTTATCAGGACAATTTGTAGTCGTTTGAAAATCCCTTACTATCCCTGATGCGCCGAAAAGAGGAGCCTTAGATGGATATGTTCTACGATATTCTGATATCTTTATGTTTGTTTTTCTGAAGTATACAGTCTAGTTTTCAATTTTGAAAGTATAGAGAAGTTTGAGCTGTACTGAAATTCCCATCACCCAACTCTACGGCTTGTTAGTTAGGGAAGATGCACGGGTTACTTATGTAGTCAGTGTATGTTGTACACAGGTTACTTATGTAGTCAGTGTATGTTGTACACAGGTTACTTATGTAGTCAGTGTATGTTGTACACAGGTTACTTATGTAGTCAGTGTATGTTGTGAAAGTAAATCTAATTTTTTTTAAAATTTCTTCCCTGTTTGGTTCATTCTCAAACTATAGTGTTCTGGTTTCTACTATATGCACTGCATTCGGCGCTGACGAAACAGACAGATAGATATATGGATGTGTGGATGTGGGTGTAGATGAATGGATGGATGGATGGATAGATGAATGGATCGATAAACAGATAAAGTGATAGATAAATGGATGGATGGACGGAAGGAGAGACAGACAGCCAGAAAGATTGATGGATGGGTGGGTGTAGACGAATGGATGAATGGGTAGATGGATAAATAGATAGAAAGATTGATAGGCAGATACAGACAGACCAGACAGAACCGGACAGGAGAGACAGACAGACAGATAGATAAACAGACAGACAGAGAACCGACGGAAAGACGGATGAATGTATAGATAAATAGATAGATAGACAGATAGATTTGAATACTAACAGCTTCCCTTTCACTAAATTGTATATAAATTTATTACTACAAGTTTCATTTCATTTGTAATTTCTTTTCGAATCATTTATTTTAGTCTCTGTAATCCTTTAATTTCTAGACTCCAAATTTTTCATTTTATCTTTTTTTGTTTCCGACTTTCTTCCTACTTTTACTTGGGAAATTTGGTTGGGTTAGGCTAAATTTCCCCGTTAAGCGCTCCATAATTCCACAAAGATTATAGCTTCACGTTAATCTTGTACAGTCCGGGAGTATTTAGCCCAATCTTTGCCCTAATGAAGCAGGAAAGCGAGGCAAACTGAAAAGTAAATTTTAAGATGGCCGTTAGCCCAGCACTGGTGATCTTCTGCATACATGATGGGGAATCCCTCACGGTTCACACTTCATTGGAGTCTGCATTCCAACAGGGCCACAAATATTGACTATCTTCATTGCCGTCCCTATCTGCCTTATGCGATGACCTCTCACGAAACGTCCGTGCTTGTCTTATCAACCTTCATCGATAGTGAAGATCGTTTGAGCAGGAAATACTTCAAATAAAAAGCTGTTTTGGTGGCGAATTACGTTTTGTTTTCAATATTGTTAGAATTATGTCAAATAAATGCAGGACATATTATTAATAAATCATTGAATTGTTCAATGAAATATATTTTTCAATCTCTCTCAATGTCTTTCTTTCTTTCATATATATATATATATATATATATATATATATATATATAT